>QFEM01002208.1:0-32369 GCA_003316205.1 Boletus bicolor
CACCGGGCCATTATGGCCGCATCGCCCCAAGGAGTGGGCTAGCTGTAAAGAGAAAGTTAACCACCAGCGCAGGCGTGATCGATAGCGATTACCGAGGAGAAGTAAAAATCCTCCTGTTCAACTTATCAGGAGAGGAGTTTGTAGCGAAAGCTGGCGAGCGAGTAGTGCAACTGATCCTCAAGAAGATCTCGACGCCCCCGGTGAGAGAGGTGAAGTCCCTCAACGAAACCAAACGAGCAGACAAAGGGTTCGGAAGCACCGGAACCTCTTCGATAGGCGGTCCGAAGGAGATACGATCTTCTCCCGCCAAGAACCGAAGAAGTCGGAGCTCCGACCATTACTGGATGAACACGGTCGACCCCTGGACCATCCGATGGATGAAGGCACAGGCAGAAAACCCACATACCGCAAGGAATCTTGGACACCTGAGGTCCTTCGTCCACGAATCCAGGAAGGCCAAGGTCACCACCGATCTACTCACGGATCTAAAACAGATGAGTGACTCCGATGCACACTGGATCTTGAGGGACCTACAAAGGCCCCCCAAGTATAAGAAAGCATCGGTTAGAAAGGAGAGAAACTCCCTCGAGGTACCTGCAACCCTGCGGATGTCCGACGGCACCAGCACAGAAGTAAAAGCGCTGATAGACTCTGGATGTACCGGATCTTCGATCCATGAGAAGTTTGTGGCTGAGAAGGGGGTAGTGACCCACACCCTCCCTCACCCAATGTCAGTCTATAACGCCGACGGATCACTCAATACCTCAGGAAAAATCGAGAAATTTGTCATCATCGAGATGCAGATCTTGGATCACAAGGAGCAAATCACCCTTGCCGTCACCAATCTCGGCCCCAACACCGTATTCCTCGGCTACGATTGGCTGAAGGCCCACAACCCAGACATCGACTGGAAAACTGGCCGGATGACCTTTCGGTGCAAGGAAGACCACATGCCGCAGTTAGAAAGCTGCGACGACGACGACGATGACGATGACTTCGTCCCGCATGACGGAGATTGCCTGTTCAAACTCAATACGGAGAATTACCTCCGAAACACCGCGACAGACATTGCCGCCTGAGACTTCGCGACAAAAAAGAAAAAGACCTTCGAGGAAGCTGCACCGAAGTACGTCCATGACTACGCCGACGTCTTCGCAAAAGAGAGCTTTGACGAGCTACCCCCAAGACACCCCTGGGATCACGCGATCGAACTCCTACCAGGAGATCATACGGTAGACTGCAAGGTTTACCCTCTCAATCCCGGTGAGCAGGAAGAGCTTGATAAGTTCCTCGAAGAAAATCTGAAGTCCAGCCGTATCCGACCGTCAAAGTCCCCATTCGCCTCCGCATTCTTCTTCATCAAGAAGAAGGATGGCCGCCTCCACCCCGTACAAGATTATCGAAAGCTCAACGAAGTCACCCAACGCAACCGATACCCGTTACCCCTAATCGCCGAGCTGGTGGACAAACTCAAATCTGCCAAATACTACACCAAGTTCGACGTACGATGGGGATACAATAATGTACGAATGGCAGAAGGAGATGAGTGGAAAGCCGCATTCCGAACGAACCGAGGCCTCTTCGAACCCCTCGTGATGTTCTTCGGGTTATGCAACTCCCTGGCTACCTTCCAGACGATGATGAACTCCCTCTTTCGGGATCTAATCAACTGTGGGGTCGTAGTCGTCTACATCGATGACATCATGATCTTCACAAAGACCCTGGAGGAGCATCGAAAGATAGTCCGTGAGGTACTACAAATTCTGAGGGACAGCCACTTGTATCTACGCCACGACAAGTGTGACTTCGAAGTCCAAGAGACTGAATTCCTCGGACTAATAGTATCTCAAAATGAGGTCAAGATGGACAAGAAGAAGGTAGCGGCAATCAAAGATTGGCTGGTTCCAACATTGAAGAAGACCCTGAGAGGATTCTTGGAGTTCCTCAACTTCTACCGACGGTTCGTAAAGAACTTTGCCCAGATTGCACGCCCCCTAAGCGCACTCACGTCGGTAAAAAAGGACTTCGATTGGTTGCCAGCTTGCCAGCAGGCCTTCGAGCAACTCAAGGAGACGGTGTCTACAGCCCCCGCTCTAGCAATGCCCACCGATGACGACCCCTTCCATATTGAAACCGACGGATTGGGAGTCGGAATCGGGGCAGTACTATCCCAACGCCAGAACGACGTTTGGCACCCCGTCGCCTTCATCTCCAGATCCTTCAATGACGCGGAACGAAACTACCACGCTGCGGACTTGGAGATGCTCACAGTCATCTTCGCCCTCAAGGAATGGCAACAATACCTCCTTGAGGCTGTCCACCCCGTCGAGGTGCTAACGGATCACAAGAACCTCGAGTTCTTCCGCAAGCCCCAAGACCTCTCCCGCCGTCAAGCTAGATGGCAACAAATCGTCCAGGAATACAAGCTGTCTTTCAGCTATAGACCTGGCAAAACCAATCCTGCCGATCCTCTGTCCAGGAGGCCAGACTATGAGAAGGGGGTGAACACTGATAATCACCAGCAAATTCTTTTGCCCGACTCCCTTTTCGTCAAAGCCGTGGCCTCTTTGAATATCCTCGATCGCATCAAGAAGCTCCAGTACAAGCTAGAGCGCTTTGCAAAAGAAGGACTAAAGAAGCCGGAGTCCTCCTGGACCAAAAAGGACGACCTCGTGAGGTGGAAGGACCTCATTTACATCCCGAACAACACCAAACTCCGTGAGGAGATCATCCGAGCCAATCACGACCACCCGATCTCGGGTCATCCCGGCGTGCGAAGAACTCGCGACCTTATCATGAGTGAGTACTACTGGCCCTCTCTCCGCAAGGATGTAGAAGAGTATGTAAAGGGATGCGACGTGTGTCAAAAGGTAAAACCCAAGACCACGTCCGCCCAAACCCCACTCCATCCGAACGAGATCCCATCGGCCTCCTGGGAGATCATCTCCGTAGATCTGATCGGGCCCCTCCTGCAATCCCAGGGCAAGAACACCATCCTTGTGGTCGTCGACCGGTTCTCCAAGATGATCCACCTTATCCCCACCACCGATATGGTCACCTTCCAAGGAGTCGCCATGCTGTTCAGGGACCACGTGTTCAAACTGCATGGAGCGCCCAGGAAGGTGATCTCCGATCGAGGCACCCAATTCGTCTCCTCGTTCATGAGGGACCTATATACCCTGCTATGGATTGAAGCCAACCCGTCCACCGCCTACCACCCGCAGACAGACGGTCAGACAGAGCGGATCAATTGAGAGGTTGAAAAATACCTCTGAATCTACATAAACCATCGCCAGACTGACTGGGCCGATTGGCTCCCCATCGCTGAATTCGCTCACAACTCGCAAATCTCCAGCGCCACCGGGACTTCCCCGTTCATACTCAACTTCGGACAACAGCCGGTGATACCCGCGCGGAAGACCGAGGTCCGAAACGAATCGGCAACAGAGTTTGTAGAACGAATGAAGTCGAGTTTCGAGATCGCATGGAAGGCGTTGGAGAAGGCTGCAGAGTCGATGAAGACGAGCCACGACAAGGGAGCCCGTAAGACCGTGGAATACTCTGTGGGTCAACAAGTCCTCCTCGAGGCAAAGAACATCAAAACCGATCGACCCACGAAGAAGTTCAACGACAAACGATACGGCCCCTTTAAAGTCAAGGCCAAGGTCGGGATTGCGGCATACGAACTGGAGTTACCAAAGACTTGGAGAGGAATCCACCCGGTGTTCAACAAATCACTTCTCACGCCCTACGTCGCTGGGTCTTACCCCTCACAAGCCAAACCCAAACCCCCACCTCTGGTTATCGTCCAACAGGAAGAGGAATACGAGGTGGAACAGATAGTAGACTCTCGACGGAAGCGAAATAAGACCGAGTACTTGGTACACTGGAAGGGATACCCCCGAGAAGAACACACTTGGGAACCCAAATCCCATCTATCCCACGCTACCAAGGAAGTCGAAAGCTTCCATCGAAAGCATCCTGACGCCGTCCGAGCTGTCATAGCTGCGATGCGCGCTCCAGCCGAACCGTGCGATTGTTCCCCTTGTATCCACCACACCCCACTCTTCTCCGACCCCAGCTTCAAATCTCTCGCTGCCTCCCTCAACTGCCTCCCAGACTCGCTCTTCGAAATTCCCCTGCCTGGTTCAGATCCTATCATCAACAGTATTCTGGTCGACCGGGAGTTCAACCCTTAAGAAGGGGGTTATGAAACGACACGCAATATTTCTTTCATTTTTCCCTTACCTTTCACCAACTCCGTTATCTTATCTTATCTTTTGATCTAATCTTATCAAGATCATTCCAGAACATTCGATCAGTGACATCACTACAACATCATCATGATATCATATTACTTAATCCTCCAGAACATTCCATTCTCCCAGGCTTGCCCTAAAACAAGCCAGTAGTATAAGTAGTCGATCCATCCATGTAGTAGTCTTCAGTTTCGGAATTCCATTTCTTTGGGCTGAATATCACACTTAGTGACTCAGTTCTTTTTGTGGTCTTTTCAAGCATCCTTGGGAAGATCTCTCTGTAGATTTCATTACGGGTTTACCCGAATCACGTTCCTTTATGGCTATTTGCATTGTTGTTGATCGCTTCTCCAAAGAAGTGGTCTTTATTCCTACCACGGACACTTGTTCTTCCGTGGACTTAGCCACACTTTTTAGGGATCACGTTTGGTGCATACACGGACTCCCTTCTTCACTCGTTTCAGATTGTGGACCTCAGTTTGTGTCTGCTTTTACCCAGGAGCTTTGCAAACTCCTCGGGATCCATCAGAAAATCTCTACTGCATATCATCCTCAAACTGATGGACAAACGGAGCATGTTAACCGAGATCTAGAGCAATATCTCCGCGCTTACGTAGGAAAGAAGCAACACGACTGGGCGGATTGGTTGAAAATGGCACAGTTCTCCCACAACAATACCATTACAACTGCCACCGGCGATATTCCCTTTAATGTTACTCGCAATTATGCCCCTCGCATGGGCTTTGAAGGGAAATTGGCTGGCTTTGCGGGAGAAATAGGCCATTCTCACAAGGAAATAGAAGCGGCTTTAGAAGAGTCACGCAATAGAATGGTCACCGCTTCAGAGAAGAGACGTTCAGAAGCCCCAGATTATTCCGTCAGTCAGCAGGTCTGGCTATCCACAGATAAATTAAACCTCCCATATACAGCAAAGAAGCTTACACAAAAATGGATTGGACCCTACGTTATCTCCGCGGTCCTTCCTAATGCTGTTACCCTTAAACTTCCCTGCACTGTGTGAATTCATCCCGCAGTTAACATATCTCGCGTTCAACCTTATCGGGAAACCTTACCTGGACAGCCCAAAGTCCGTCCCGACGCGATTGAGGTAGACCAAGAAGGGGAAGAACAATTCGAGGTTGAATTTATTGCAGCTTCACGTCTCAAGAACAGGAAATTGGAGTACTTAGTACATTGGAGGGGATACGATGAAACCGATCGTACATGGGAATCGGCTGATATCATTAACACCACACCACTAGCGGTTGCTGACTTCCACAAGAAAAATCCATCCGCTCCTCGCAAACTCCATGGTCTTACCGTTTCCTTGTTCGCTTCTCTCTTTACTTCTTTCGAGAATTTCACCAAAACCACTCCTTCCACGACTCGCCTGGAATTCAAGTCCTAAAAAGGGGGTAGTGTTATAATATGAACATTTTCAAACATTTTTGGACTTCAACTTTTCATCTTTCCAGTCACGTGATCAGTGCACGTGACCATGGGAACCAGCACATGACTAGGTCTAGAACCTATGATGTCATACCTCATGGTACCCACGCCCTTTTAATTTCCGCTCTTCTCACACTGCCTCTTTAATCTCCATCCCTTCTTTTCCCGTGCCTTGCTTCGCCCATTAGTCTAATTATGGTAGTTTCTCTCACGCACAGCATGGTCTGTGCACGTGCCTGTAACATATATAAGGTAGACACTAGTGACTGGAAACCCCAGTCTAATCCACTTCGTTGTTTGCTTCACTGGTCATTGCCTTGGGGACTTGTTCTCCATTGTAGGCCTGCATCAACCGGATCTGGACTACTCCTTCATCCTCTTCTCATTATTCGCCAGGACCTGTGTAGCCTGAAAGACTCTCGAGCCTTGTGGTGTTTTTGTCATTCGCGATAGTTCATAACATTCTCCCTCTTCTTCCCCTGGTTCTCCCCATCATAGCAGCTGCGTTATGTATGCTCCAGGGAATCACTCCCCACCATCACCACAGCTGTCTTCCCTATTGTTCTCGCTGTCGTTTTCCCCACCTCCTTCCTTATCTTGTTAGGACTCATCTATATGACTCATAGAAGAGCCCAACCGTCTGCCCAAGATGACGAGAGCTTCCAGTCTCCAGGTCCCCTTTAAGTGACCCTGAAAAGTCTATTGGTACGAGTACAGTTGCTGCCAAAAAAACAATTACACGTGGCAGTTTTATGAGGAGCAATTCGCTTGAGCGTATTTTCAGGACCATTTCTGCCCATATCTCTGCCCCTGCATCATCCTCCGTCGCCCCCACCGCTATATCGGGTAATACTCCCCATCCATACCTGCGCACATCGCGCCCTTCACCCTGGGTTGAGGTCCAGTTACCTCAGCCCCAATCAGCCCACGCATCCATGCACACCCTCTCAGCTGCACTAGAGGACATGACAATGGAATCCTCACATCATGCCCACACTCCCCTCATGCGCCCACTGCCCGTGCCCAGAGCATCGGCGGTGGTAGGAGCAACGAGGATGAGCTCGTACACTGTCCCCCAGCCCACTTGGCCTGATTTCACATGGGCTGTGTGGAGGGACCAATTCATGAGAGACCACCCGGGTGTCCACCTCCCAATGGACACCCCCACAGACCACCTTCATCCCATGAACCCATCACACCACTCCCCACCTAGGGGACCACTACCTGCACCTCCTAGAGCAGGACCCCCCAGACTGCCAAACTCCCTGGGCTCCAGTCATAATCCCGGCTCTCGCAGTCCTAGCCCCTTCTGGCAGGCTGCACCTCCCCAACGACCCGACCCTAAAATCGGGAAGTCAATCTATGCCAAGCTGGCAGCTTATGACAGCAACAAGGAAAAATTTGTATCCTGGTGGAGGACGGTCTCGGTGTATCTGTGTGGCTTTGAGGTGGACCCCTCAGACTGACAAAAAATCCTTATTACACTCTCATATATGACTGGCGACAACCCCGCAGGCTGATATGTGGACCTCATGGTCACGAGGAAAAATGACAAGAAAATGGGGTTCAACTATTTTGTAGATGAACTCAAGTGCGCCTTCCAGCCAGCTGTCTTGAAGTGACGAGCCCAGATGAAGCTCTTTGCACTCAAGCAGGGCACCGACTCCATGGAGGATTACTTCACGAAGATGCATCAGCTGGCCATGGAGGCCAAATACGATGAGCGCCACAATGCTCGCACCCTCGTCGACTTGATCCGCTGCAATGCCCATCAAACCTTGGTCAACCACGCCAAGGACAACAATCACACACTTGTTGAGAGCGCCCATATCTGGGAGTCGGAGTGAGCCCTCCAGAAGACCAAGGAAATCCTCTGAGAGCAGAGCAAACGGGCCTAGGCGGTCCACCTGGCTGCCCCTAGCAGCCAATCGCGCTTCGTCCCCTGGAACCCTCAGCCCAGGTATGCGCCCCCTGCCAGCCCACCGCCTCAACCTGCTGCTGCGAACATCCCACATCCTAATGCCCCCAGTGTATTTCCTGGATGTGGAGCTTCTATGGAGCTCGACAAGGCACGCGCCGCAGGAGTTTGCCGAAGGTGCGGAAAGCCGTGGCCCTGTGCAGAGCATCCCCCTCATCCTCGTGGTCCAAGGGCAGCACACGCTATCCAATGGGGTGGCCAGACCATCTCTCCTGAGCAGTTTTCACAGTTACGTGTTCTAATGAATCAAGCAGAGACCCTGGAGCAGGTTTAGGAGGAACCACTGAAGGAGGTCAAAGAGAAGTCGGACTCTGGTTCAGAATCGGGTTTTCAATCTGTACAGTAGATAACAGTCGATCTCCTGTACCAACAACTAAGTCATTGCCGTCCTTGAACTGATATACAATTTTGTTATGCAATGACGAGGCTGAAAACTGTAAGACGTGAGTGAACCTCCCGACCCCAACTTTAGATGTCATCAGAACCAAAAAGGAAATACCGCTTCCTGTGCAAGGATCTCCAGGTGCGGCCGGATATGATATGTACGCCACGGAAGACATGGTAGTTCCCTCTTATGGACATGCCCTAATCTCAACTGGGCTATCTATGAAAGTACCACCAGGCCATTGCGGCCGAATCGCCCTGAGAAGCAGGTTAGCTGTGAAAAAAAAGCTGACCACAGGTGCTGGTGTGATCGACAGTGACTATCGAGGAGAAGTCAAAATCCTCCTGTTCAACCTATCAGGAGAGGAATTTGTGGCGAAAGCTGGCGAGCAAGTAGCACAACTGATCCTCGAAAAAATCTCAACGCCACTGGTAAGAGAGGTGAAGTCCCTCGACGAAACCAAGCGAGCAGACAAAGGGTTCAGAAGCACCAGAACTTCTTCAATAGGTGGTCTAAGGGAGACATCACCTTCTCCCGCCAAGAACCAAAGAAGCCGGAGTTCTGATCACTACTGGATGAACACGGTTGACCCCTGGACCATCCAATGGATGAAGGCTCAAGTAGAGAACCCAGATACCGCGAGAAATCTTGGACACCTGAGGTCCTTCGTTCACAAATCTAGGAAAGCCAAAGTCACCCCCAATCTACTCACGGATCTAAAACAGATGAGTGACTCTGATGCACACTGGATCTTGAGGGATCTGCAAAGGCCCCCCAAGTATAAGAAGGCATCAGTCAGAAAGGAGCGAAACTCCCTCAAGGTACCCACAACCCTGCGGATGTCTGACGGCACCAGCGCAGAAGTAAAAGCATTAATAGACTCTGGCTGCACAGGATCTTTGATCCATGAGAAGTTTGTGGCTGAGAAGGGGGTAGTAACTCACACTCTCCCCCGCCCAATGTCAGTCTATAATGCCGATGGATCCCTAAACACCTCAGGTAAAATTGAGAAGTTTATCATCGTCAAGATGCAAATCAAGGATCACAAGGAGCAAATCACCCTTGCCGTCACGAACCTTGGTCCTAACATGGTCTTCTTAGGGTATGATTGGCTGAAAGCCCACAATCCTAGCATCAATTGGAAAACCGGACGGATGTCCTTCCAATGCAAAAAGGACCACATGCCACAGTTGGAGAGCTGTGATGACGACAATGACGAGGACGACGACTTCATTCCACATAACAGAGATCACCTGTTCAAACTCAATACAGAGAGTTACCTCTGGAACACAGCAATGGATATAGCTGCAAGGGACTTCACAACCAAAAAGAAGAAGACCTTCGAGGAGGCCGCCCCACAGTACGTCCACGACTATGCCGATGTATTTGCAAAGGAAAGCTTCGACGAGCTACCTCCAAGATGCCCCTGGGATCACGCCATCAAACTCCTTCCAGGAGACCACATGGTAGACTGTAAGGTTTACCCCCTGAACCCAGGCGAACAGGAGAAACTAGACAAATTCCTTGAAGAAAACCTGAAGTCTGGCCGCATCTGACCATCCAAATCCCCATTTGCCTCTGTGTTCTTCTTCATTAAGAAGAAGGATGGCCACCTCTGCCCTGAGCAAGATTACCAAAAGCTCAATGAAGTCACCCAATGCAACCTGTACCCACTACCCCTGATCGCCGAATTGGTGGATAAACTCAAATCCGCCAAGTACTATACCAAGTTCGACGTGTGTTAAGCCCTTGACTAACCACTAGGCAATGCACCTAATGATCAACTACAGAACAACACAAAACAGAGCGGCAGGAGTACAAGGCAGAACAGAGCCAAGTACTATAGCGGACAAGGCGTGGGTTTAACCACAAGTTCAAGAGTTAAGATCTAGAATTCCAAAACTAGGTTACAACAAGTAAACTACCGGCTATATATACTGGTGCGCTACCACTCTAGGGCAGGCATAGAATATGCTAGAAGTATTACCTAATGTGATGTCATAGTGACATCATAGCTCTGGAACGCGGGGCGAAGGGGAATCTAAATAAAGGTGAAACAAAAGATGAAAGATGCTATCGGGGTGGATCGCCGATGCATGTGAAATGGTACTTAAATAGAAGTGCAAGATGGAAAGAGATCTGGGTAAAGGGGAAACGAATCGAGATCAAGATCTGGGATCTAAGATCGGGATTTAGGAGACGACCATAAAGAGAGGTCAATGATAACAGTCCGAAGGGAGAACAAGAAAGGAAACGAAAGGGGAAACGGGTATAGGTATTAAGGAATGGAGGTCGGGACTAGCTGAGATAAGATAAGATAACGGGAAACGACTGAAAGGGGGAAACAGAGAGGAGAAATAGAACCATAAATAGACTGTGGCGGTGAAGAGTTAGCTAAGGGTGCCATGACTTAGCTAAGGCTGCGATCGAATAACGGATAAGACCTGAAGATAGGGGCGAAATCTTACAACGTGCGATGGAGGTATAACAACATGTGGATGGCCAAAGGAGACAAATGGAAGGCTGCATTCTGAATGAACCGAGGCCGCTTCGAGCCCCTCGTGATGTTCTTCGGATTATGCAATTCCCCGGCTACCTTCCAGACGATGATGAACTCCCTCTTTAGGAATCTGATCAATCGTGGGGTCATGGTTGTCTATATCGACAACATCATGATCTTCACCAAGACCCTGGAGGAGCATCACAAGGTAGTATGCGGGGTGCTACAAATACTAAGAGACAGCCACTTGTACCTATGCCATGACAAGTGTGACTTCGAAGTTCAAGAAACCGAGTTCCTTGGTTTAGTAGTATCCCAAAATGAGGTCAAGATGGACAAAAAGAAGGTCACAGCAATCAAAGATTGGCCAGTTCCAACTTTGAAGAAAGCCCTGAGAGGATTCTTAGGGTTCCTTAACTTCTACTGACGATTCATGAAGAACCTCACTCAAATCGCATGCCCTCTAAGTGCACTCACGTTGGTGAAAAAGGACTTTGACTGGTTGTCAGCTTGCCAGCAAGCCTTCGAACAGCTCAAGGAAACAGTGTCCACAACCCCCACATTGGCCATGCCCACCGACAACAATCCCTTCCATATCGAAACAGATGGATCAGGAATTGGAATCAGAGTGGTACTATCCCAATGCCAAGAAGGAGTGTGGCACCCAGTCGCCTTCATCTCAAGATCACTCAATGACGCAGAGCAAAACTACCATGCCGTGGACTTAGAGATGCTCATGGTCATCTTCATGCTCAAAGAATGGTGACAATACCTCCTTGAGGTTGTCCATCCCATTGAGATGTTAATGGATCACAAGAACCTTGAGTTCTCCTGTAAACCCCAAGATCTCTCCTGCCATCAAGCCAAATGGAAACAAATTGTCCAGGAGTACAAGCTGTCCTTCAGCTATCGACCTGGCAAAATGAACCCTGCTGACCCTCTGTCCAGGAGGCCAGATTATGAGAAGGGGGTAAACACCGATAACCACCAGCAGATTTGTTTGCCTGACTCCCTCTTCGTAAAAGCCGTGGCCTCTTCTAGCATCCTCAATCACATCAAGAAGCTCCAATACAAACTAGAGTGCCTCGCGAAGGAAGGATTGAAGAAGCCGGAATCTTCCTAGACCAAGAAGGTCGACTTCATAAGGTGGAAAGATCTCATCTACATCCCCAATGATGCCAAACTCCGCAAGGAAATCATCCAGGCCAACCATGATCACCCAATCTTGGGCCATTCCAGCGTACGAAGAACCCATGACCTTATCATGAGCAAATACTACTGGCTATCCTTACGTAAGGATGTGGAAGAATACATGAGAGGGTGCGATGTGTGTCAGAAGGTGAAACCCAAAACCGCACCAACCCAAACTCCGCTCCACCCAAACAAAATCCCATCAGCCCCCTGGGAGATCATCTCAGTGGATCTAATTGGACCCCTACTGCAATCACAGGGCAAAAACACCATCCTCATGGTTGTAGACCAATTCTCCAAGATAATTCATCTCATCCCCACCACCGACACAGTCACCTCCCAAGGAGTCACCATGCTGTTTAGAGACCATGTGTTCAAACTGCATGGAGCACCCAGGAAGATGATATCAGATCGGGGTACCCAGTTTGTCTCGTCGTTCATGCGGGACCTATACACCCTACTACAAATCGAAGCCAACCCATCCACAGCCTACCACCTGCAGACAGATGGCCAAATGGAACGGATCAATCGAGAGGTTGAAAAATACCTCTGAATCTACGTGAACCACTGCCAGACCGACTGGGCTGATTGGCTCCCCATCGCCAAGTTTGCTCATAATTTGCAAACTTCCAGCGCCACTGGAACTTCCCCATTCATACTCAACTTCGGACAACAACCAGTGATACCTGCACGAAAGACCGAAGTCCAGAACAAGTTGGCAATGGAATTTGTAGAATGGATGAAGTTGAGCTTTGAGATCGCGCGAAAGGCACTAGAGAAGGCAGCAGAGTCGATGAAAACTGTTACGACTTTCTATTTCTTTTCTTTCTTTCCTACATTTGCTACGGTTACTCAGTCTCCTTGTACTACCAGCGCCTGGTGTACGAATCCTTCATGCCCTCGCTCATCCCTTGGACTACTTTTCTTTTCTCCACCTTCAGTTTCCTCCTCGTCCATACTGAAGGTACCTTCCCATTGTCTCACGACTTTGTTGATAGTCGGACACGTGTTTCGCATGCTCCATGCACATGTCCTTGCTTCTCTTCTTTCTCTAATCCGGTTTACCACGACATACAGGATACGCGCTTCTCCCAACTTCATACACGTTATCCCATGGTTTATCCCGATCCCGCGATATTCTGCACTTGGCCTGAGCGCATATCCAGGGGTATATAAACCCTTCCTTTATCATACGATTCCTTAGCTTAGACCTCCTTCGAGTTACCTTGTATCTCACTCTGCGCTAAGGCAATCTACACCTTTATCCTTCGTTATCCTAAGTCTCCAGTCTACTATTAAGTGACCGCTCCTTGTTCTAAACCCTTATCGACCTACGGGAATAACCCTAGTCGAACTTCTGCGTTGTCGCCCTCCAAGCGACTCCTTCGTCCCTTGTGCTAAGGAATCCCCTTGAGCACTCCTTGTCCACCATACTAAGGAATCCCCTTGAGTACTCCCTTGTGCACTCTAGGAATACCCTAAGTGCTAACTGCATTGTCACCCCTAAGTGACATCCTTGTTCAGCGAAGGCCCCATTATGATAGCCTCCCGGCCGTCGTAACAAAAACGTCTCATGATAAAGGAGCCCACAAGATCGTAGAGTACTCTGTGGGTCAGCAAGTCCTCCTCGAGGCAAAAAATATCAAAACCGACCAACCCACAAAGAAGTTTGACAATATGCGATATGGCCCCTTTAGAGTCAAGGCGAAGGTCAGGATAGCCACATATGAGCTGGAGTTACCAAAGACTTGGAAGGAAATTCATCCGGTGTTCAACGAATCACTTCTCACCCCTTACGTCACCAGATCCTACCCATTCCAAGCCAAACCGAAACCCCCACCTCCAGTTATCATCCAACAGGAAGAGGAGTACGAGGTGGAACAGATCATAGACTCCCAATGGAAGAAAAACAAGACTGAATACTTGGTGCATTGAAAAGGGTATTCCTGAGAAGAACACACTTGGGAACCCAAATCCAACTTAACCCACGCCACCAAGGAAGTCAAGAGCTTTCACCGGAAACACCCGGAAGCGGTTCACGCCATTGTAGCTGCTGCTTTGTGCACTCCAGCCGAACCATGCGACTGTTCCCCTTACACCAAGGGTACCCCACTCTTCTCCGACCCCGGTTTCAAATCACTCACCGCCTCCCTCAACTGCCTTCCTGACTCCCTCTTCGAAATCCCTCTGCCAGGCTCAAGTCCCATTGTCAATGGTATTCTGGTCAACCAGGAGTTTGACCCCTAAGAAGGGGCTCATGAAATGACAAAAAGATACTTTCCATTCTTCTTCCTTATCTTATCATATCTTTTGTTATCTTATCTAATCTTATCAAGATCGTTCCAGAACATTCAATCTATGACATCATCACAACGTCATCTTACTTAATCTTCCAGAACATTCCGTTTCCCAGGCCTGCCCTAAGGCAGTCTAGTAGTATAAGTAGTCGTTTGACACTCCATGTATTCCTTAGTTTCAGAATTCCATTTCTTTGGATCGAATATCACATTTAGTGACTCTTTCCTTTTTGTGGTTCTTTCAACCACTTGAATTCTCTTCCACAACTTCAAAACTCCCTTAGAAGGATGTTCATATTCTGCAAGTCTCCTTTTGAGGTAATCCAAAAGGTGTTCAATGAGGTTTAGGTCAGGAGATTGTGCAGGCAACCCCATAGTCTCAAATTCCTGCTCCTCTAGCCACTCCTTCACCTTCCTACAAGTGTGCTCAGAATCATTGTCTTGCTGAAAGATGGTTTGAGGGGGATGAAGATGGTAATACTCTAGGGTATTGAGGAGCTCATTCTTCAAAATCTGAAGATAGAGGTCCCCATCCATCCTACCATTAATCTTGGCAGCATAGCCAGTCCCCTGCCAGGTTATACAGAGCCCCATACCATCATAGAACCACTTTCAAACTTGATAGTCCCATCCACAAGTGTATCACTGAGGACCTCACCTGGCTTTTTCCATATCTATTTATGTCCATCTGACCCTAAGCAATTGATTTTGGTCTCATCTGACCATATTACCCTCTTCTAGTTGTTATGAACCTATCGAAATTGATGGGAACAACCACAAGGCTCGACTGCTCACAGGCTACACGTGTCCTGGCGAGGAAAGAGAAGAGGAGGAAGGTGAAAGTCTTAGTCTGTTCTATGCAGGTCTACAATCAGGAACAAGTCCCAAAGGCAATGACCAGTAGAGCAAAGAAACAAATGGATTAGACTGGGGAGTCCAGTCACAAAGTGCTAGCTTATATAGTATACAGGTGCATGCACAGACCATGCTGTGCATGGAACAAACTACCATAGATAGACTGATGAGAGAAGTAAGGCACGGGAAAAGAAGTAACGGAGACTAAAGGGGCTATGTGAGAAGAGCAGAAATTAAAAGGTCATGGATACCATGAGGTATGATGTCATCAGTTCTAGACCTAGTCATGTGCTGGTTCCCATGGTCACATGCACAGATCACGTGACTGGAAAAGAAAAGATCATAAGTCCAAAAATGTTTGAAAATGTTCATATTATAACACCAGTCCTCTACAGTCCAATTCTTGTGAGCTTTAGCAAAATCCAAATGAATCTTGCAATGTTTGGCAGAGAGAAGAGGGTGTTTGGACTTGACTACTGCTTTCATGCCAGACTTCTTCAAGTGGAGGCAAACAGTATTAGCAGAGAGAGGCTGGTTGATGATGTTAGAGAGTGCTTTGGTTACCTGGACAGCATTCTCAGCCTTTCCAATGCAGATGAGATGCTGAGCATGACAGATATTGGTGGCAGAAAGCTCTTTGGAGTGAACTCTGGATATAGTGGAAGAGCTGACACCAGTTTGCTTGGCAATATCTTCACCAGAGCAACCAGCATCAAGTAGAGAAAGAACTTTTTGTTGTTGAGGAAGAGAGAAGGATCTGACCATGGTAGTGGTTGGGAATCAAGAAGTGTGGGAACTTTTTTGAACTCAGACACAATATTTATTGTGTATCTTTGTTTGTATACCCAAACAATTGCAATCACACTTGAAATCTACAAGATACCTATCTCAAATTCAAAAGTGAAAAAATCCTTTCAATGATATTGCTGTTTTACTGTCTTTTTCAGGTAAGTTGGCCACATCATAATTTACTCTTAAATACACACCTATCTCTGGTTGTCCATAGCACCTCAACATGGCCACAGAATTCAAAAAAGAAAGTACTATTGGACTTGTAGCATTTCATAAAATGTATCTTAGGATGACCGAGGATAAAATTCTAACTTTTTTTTATTCCTGATAAACAGAAAAGGCTCAAATCTAGTCTTTAGTCATTCTGGATTTGACTTATAGAGTCTCATGGAATGTATTCTGAGACGACCAAGTATGAAATTCAGTGAAATGACAATGTGATAATTTTCACTTTATCTTTTACCCCTTTCCCTTATCTTATCTTATCTCTCATTACCTAATCTTATCACAATCTTTCCAGAACATTCCATCTATGACATCACCATGATGTCATGTTACATAATCTTCTAGTACATTCTAATTCCCAGGCCTGCCCTAAAGCAGCCTAGTAGTATAAGTGGTTGCTCAACTCCTCATGTATTCTCTAGTTTCAGAATTCCATTTCTTTGACTTGAATATCACATTTAGTGACTCTTGTCTTTTTGTGGTCTTTTCATAATTCTGAAACTCTTTCTTCGTTGCCGACCTCTTTGGTCCCCGACACCCTCCCTTCATCGTTACCCATATTATCTTCACCTGTTGATGTGCACTTCGCTGCATCACTGTCTTCTTTGTTCTTTCTCCCTTTCCTCTACTTTGAGCGCTCCTACTCACAGAGTGCGTAAATCGTGCCCTTGAGGACGTTGCCGTGAGAACGCTTGGTTGATAGGCTCTAGGACACCATTGGGATCTGCTGTGTGCACCCATGGGTTGAGTCTTGAGATCGTTGGTTTTGTCTCCTCTCTCTCCCTGCTGCCCAACCTTTCATGTTCTGTGCTTTTTATGTAGGCACAACAAGAGCTGCAACCTCAGGCTTAAGAGGAATAGGTTATTGGCACCTGATGCCAACGAGTAGAGCACTCGCCCTGCACTCGCCCTGCACTTGTCTATATGGTCATCTGCCATCTAAATAAGGATAAAGTTGCTACCAGGCATAGAGCACTAGCCCCTGTTGTTTGTTGAGTGTCTAATGGTCTGTACGCTGGTTCTACGCTAGTGAACCTGTTACGAACTAAGCCAAGACCGAGGGAAGACTGAAGGGGGAAAGGCGAAGGAGTAATGCGTGAAGAGAAAAGGAAAGAGAACTCGTGAAGTAATGAGGCGGCGGCCCGAGGGAATCTCTTGCTTAAGTTCGTACCGGGATTTACTACCCGACGGTGGGACCGATGTCTGACGAAGATGAAACAATGGTGATGAGGTGATTTGACACCAGTGGAGTCAAACCAGGGAGGTGGTCTGCAGAGCAGGTCCCAAAGATGACTAGAATCGAACTAGCGATCCTAGTGCCAATGGGCCTGTATATATAAGATCGCTATAGTACATGGGAATACAAGTACATATGGGGAAAGGGCGTAGGGTATGATGTAGTGTGAGAGAACCGAGGAGATAAGGGATACGTCATGGGAATAAACAGATATAAAAGGATAGAGGGAAAACGGAGATTAAAGACAGGAGGCGAAGAAGTGTACCGTGTGTGATGGGTGAGGTATGACGTCAGAGATAAGGCGATAAGAGATAGGGAGTCCGGACCGAAGTCTGGACCGATGACCTCAGGGTCTACGAGATAAGGAGAGGGGTGAGAGGAAGAAGTATCAGGTGAGATCACGTGAAGGAGAAGAGCAGAAGTCACGTGATAGGAGTCTAGGGTCACCTGATAAGAGAGCGTGAGTGATCACGTGATCGTGAGAAAAGTCACGTGATGCGAAAAGAAAGGGAAAAAGCAAGGAGTTATAACAGAACCCAGGTTCTCATGATCACCTGTGATGTCACAACTGACGAGGGCAGTATTTCCTTGTGCTGTAATAAAGCACTTCTGGTTCCTCCATCCCCTGACTCCATTTGCCACTGGAGAAATTCAGAGACATCATCTTCCCACCTTCGGTCTTGAGCGTAGGTGAAGATAGACCAGTAACCTGTGTGCTCGGACTCCGCATTCCCCAATCCCACACTCTCTCTCATGAGTTAGTGTACTTCGCTGCTGCTTTCACCTTGTATTGGCATGCCGCCAGTACAATCCCAGACACCCCCACTGCTACTTCCGGTAGCATCCATCAAGTCGGTTTTTTTGGTAGTAGCAGCTGTGTTACGCACACTCCCGAGAACCACTCCCCATCATCACCATGGCCATCTTCCCCATCGTCCTTGCCGTTGTCTTCCCAACTTCTTTGTTGGTATCCTTTGGACTCATCTACGTAACCCATAGAAGGTCCCAACCCCCTGCCCAAGATGACAAGAGCTTCCAGTCCCCAGGTCCGCTCTAAGTGACCTAGAAAAGTCTACTGGTATGACTATAGTCGTTGCCGAGAGGAAGACTACATGTGGCAGTTCTATAAAGAAGAATTCGCCCGAGGGTACTTCCGGGACCACTTCCACCCATACCTCTGCCCCTGCATCATTCTCTGTCACCCCCATCGTTATGTCAGGTAATACACCCCATCCGTACCCACACATGTCGCGCCCGTCATCCCATATCGAGGTCCAGTTGCCTCTGTTATGAACTAAGCCTAGACCGAGGGAAGACTGAAGGGGGAAGATGAAGGAGTAACGAAGGAAGAGAAAGAGGAAGAGAACTCGCTGAGAAAAGAGGCAGCGGCTGGAAAGGCGGTGGCCCGAGGGAACCTCTTGCTTAGTCCGTACCAGGATTTGACAACCCAACGATGGGAGATAACTCCAACAGATGAAACAATGGAGATGAGGTGAGTTGACACCAGTAGAGTCTAACCAGGGAGGTAGTCCATAGAATAGGTCCCAAAGACAACTAGAATCGAACTAGCGATTCTAGTGTCCAAGGGCCGTATATATAAGAATCTACTAGTACATGGGAATAGAAGTACAGGGTATAGGATAAAGGCTGTGAGATATGACATCATGTGGGAAAGCCGAGGAAATAGAAGGATGTCATGGGAAGAAACAGATATAAATGGATAGAGGTAAATGGAAATGAAAAGGAAGACAGCGGAGATGAATACTGCATGTGATGTGGAAGGTATGATGTCAGTGATAGGCGATAAGAGATAGAAGGACCAGACTGGGGTCTGGACTGATGATGTCATGGTCTACAGAGATAAGGAAAGGAGATAGGAAGATCAGGTGAGTATCATGTGACAAGGAAGAGTGGAAGGTCACATGATGGTGAAGAAGAATCACCTGATGAAAGAGTGTGAGTGATCATGTGATCGTGGGAGAAGTCACATGATGCAAAAAGATAGGGGAAAAGCAAGAAGTTATAATAGCCTCAGCCCCAATCTGCCCTCGCCTCCATGGCAACCCTCTTAGCTGTGCTGGAGGATGTTACTATGGAGCTCTTCCACCATGCCTGCACTCCCCTCACGCGCCCACCACCCATGCCTAGAGCACCTGCAGTAGGAGCAACAAGGACAAGTCAGTATATCGCCCCCCAAGCCTCCTATATGGACTCCACCTGGTTCAAATGGAGGCTCCAATTCATGGAGGACAATCCAGGCATCCGCCTACCACTAGATGCCCCCACTGACTTTCACCTGACATGACGTCACCCTCCACCATCCGCCATCTCTCTGTGCCACTCTCTGCCAAGGGGTCCACTACCAGCACCCCCTATGGCAAGACCCACCGCTCCCCCGAAACCGCCGAGTTCCCCCAGCTCCAGTTCCAACTGCAGCCCCGCCAGGTCCCCTAGTCCCCTTTGGTGAGGCACAGCCCCCCAATGATCCAATCCCAAGATCGGAAAGTCTGTCTATGCAAAGCCAGCAGCGTATGACGGCAACAAGGAGAAGTTCATGTCCTGGTGGAGGACAGTCTCAGTCTACCTGCGTGGCTTCAAAACGGAGCCATCGGATCACCAGAAGATCCTGATCACCCTCTCGTACATGACTGGTGACAACCTGGCGGGCTGATACGCGGACCTGATGGTCTCGCGCAAGAACAATGAGAATATGGGGTTCTCCTATTTTGAGGATGACCTCAAGTGTGCCTTCCAACCAGCTGGCTTGAAGCGATGAGCCCAGACGAAGCTCTTTGTGCTCAAGCAAGGCACCGACTCGGTGGAGGACTACTTCACCAAAATGCATCAGCTGGCCATAGAGGTCAAATATGTAATGACTCTATTGCGAATGACTGAGAAACCACAAGGCTCGACGAGCTCACAGGCTACACAAGTCCTGGAGAACAAAAACTAATGAGGTGCGGGAGATGAAAAGGAGGAAGGTAGTCGCTTCCGGTTGATGCAGGCCTACAATCAGGAACAAGTCTAAAGGCAATGACCAGTAAAGCAAACAACAAGTGGATTAGACTGGGGATTCCAGTCATAAGTGTCTAGCTTATATACATTACAGGCACGCGCACAGACCATGCTATGCGTGAGAGGAACTACCATAAATAGACTGATGAGAGAAGCCAGGCACAGGAAAAGAAGTAATGGAGATTAAAAGGACTGTGTGAGAAGAGCAGAAATTAAAAGGGCGCAGGTACCATGAGGTATGACGTCATAGGTTCTAGACCTAGTCATGTGCTGGTTTCCATGGTCATGTGCACAGATCATGTGACTGGAAGAAAGAAAAGTTGAAGTTCGAAAAAGTTTGAAAATGTTCATATTATAACACTACCCCCTTTTTAGGACTCGAATTCTAGGCGAGTCATGGAAGGAACGGTCTCGGTAAAGTTTTCGAAAGGAGTGAGGAGAGTGGCAAACGAGGAAACAGTAAGGCCACGGAGTTTGCGAGGAGTGGATGGATTTTTCTTGTGGAAGTCGGCAACCGCTAATGGTGCGGTATTAATGATATCGGCCGATTCCCATGTACGATCGGTTTCATTGTATCCCCTCCAATGTACTAAGTACTCCAATTTCCTGTTCTTCAGACGTGAAGCAGCAATAAATTCAACCTCGAATTGTTCTTCACCCTCTTGATCTACCTCAATCGCGTTGGGACGGACTTTGGGCTGCCCAGGTAGAGTTTCCCGATAAGGTTTCACACGAGAGATGTTAACCGTGGGATGAATTCGCACAGTGCGGGGAAGCTTAAGGGTAACGGCGTTAGGAAGGACCGCGGAGATGATGTAGGGTCCAATCCAATTTTGTGTAAGCTTTTTCACCGTATAGGGGAGGTTTAATTTATCTGTGGATAGCCAGACCTGCTGACCGACGGAATATTCCAGAGCTTCTGATCGTCTTTTTTCCGAGGTGGCAACCATTCTATCATGTGATTCTTCTAAAGCCGCTTCTATCTCCTTGTGAGAATGACCTATTTCTCCCACAAAGCCAGCCAATTTCCCTTTAAAACCCATGTGAGGGGCGTAATTGCAAGTGACGTTAAAAGGGATATCGCCGGTGGGTGTAGTAACGGTATTATTGTGGGAGAATTGAGCCATCTTCAACCAATCAGCCCAGTCGTGTTGTTTCTTTCCTACGTAAGCACAGAGATATTGTTCAAGATCTTGGTTAATGCGCTCCATTTGTCCATCAGTTTGGGGATGGTATGCAGTGGAAATCTTCTGATGGATTCCGAGGAGTTTGCAGAGCTCCTGGGTGAAAGCAGACACGAACTGGGGTCCACGATCTGAAACAAGTGAAGAAGAGAGTCTGTGTATACACCAAACGTGGTCCCTAAAAAGTGCGGCTAAATCCACTGAAGAACAAGTGTCCGTAGTGGGAATAAAGACCACTTCTTTAGAGAAGCGATCAACAACGACACAAATAGCCGTGAAAGAACGTGATTCGGGTAATCCCGTGATGAAATCTACCGAAAGATCTTCCCATGGGTGCTTTGCAGCGGGAAGGGGCATAATTTTTCCTGCTGGCGCTTTTTGCTTACCCTTCATGAGGGCGCACACTTGGCAGCTATCTATGTATAATTTAACATCTTTGGTGACACCAGGCCACGAGAAATAACGAGTGAGTGTATGAATGGTCTTGGCATGACTGCCATGACCAGCAACAGGAGAATCATGGCATAGAGTGAGTAAACAAGTACGTAAGGAAGGAGGAACGAAAACTTTGTTTTTGTTATTTTTGAAAATGTTCATAGTAGCATCAAAAAGGAAGTCGTCCACCACGTCCACCCCCATGGAGGCAGACTCGGATTCCAACTCTGAATAGAAGTCCAAAGACAAAGCGACCAAACTAATAAAAATGGAAGGAGGCAAGACCGTGATATTGGTGTTATGGTCCTGCACAGCCTCCCCATGGTCCAGGCGATGAGAGAGCGTATCAGCCTGACCATTTGAAGCACCAGGCTTGTAAACAAAAACATAATTAAACTCCTGCAAAACCACATGCCATCGGGCTTGCTGACCGCTAAATGTCTGTGGCTTCTTCCAATACTCGAGATTCTTGTGGTCGGTCCAGATCTCAAACCGTTCACAACCAATAAGATAATGACACCACTCTTCCAGCACCTGAATCACTGCTAAAAGCTCCTTATCGTAAATAGGATAGTTGCGCTCTGCGCTATCAAAAGAATGAGAAATGAAGGTGATAGGCCTCCAATTACCGTCATCGCACAGCATTGAGAGCACAGCTCCTGTGGCTATATCCGAAGCGTCTGTTTCTACCCGAACCTCCTGATCATGATTGGGATAAGCGAGAAGGGGGGCCATGGTAAACTTTTTCTTGAGGGCCTCGAATGCCGCCTGTTGGCTGGGACCCCATGTGAATGGAACGTCTTTCTTGGTAAGATTGTTCAAGGGGCGTGCAACCTCAGCAAAGCCTGAAATAAAACGCCTGTAATAATTACAAAGTCTGAGGAAACCTTGGAGCTGCTTGAGCCGAGTGGGAACCGGCCAGTCCATAACTCCAGAAACTTTCTTTTCCTGCATCTCTACCCCCTTTTTAGATACTACCATTCCTAAAAAGTCCACCTGATCCTTTGAGAAGAAACACTTAGAGGGTTTTACGTAAAGGTCGTTATCGCGTTAGCGACGCAGAACCTCCTTAACAACCTCCTCATGCTCCTCCTTGATCTTCTTTGACGTAAATATCATACAGTCATTGATATAAATAATGACTACAGCATACATGTCGTTAAATATGTCATTCATCATTTGTTGGAACGTAGGGGGTGAGTTGGTCATCCCAAAATACATTACCATAGGTTCGTATGCACCAATGGGCGTAATGAAAGCGCCCTTCCATTCGTCTCCTTCTTTGATCCGAATGTTATTATAGCCCCATCGGAGATCTAGAGCTGTAAACATGTCGGCATTCTTTAGCCAATCAATGAGTTGCGGAATCAGAGGGAGAGGGTAGGAATTCTTTATGGTACCCTCGTTTAAATATTGATAGTCCATTACCATTCGCTTTTTTCCATCTTTTTTCGGGATGAAGAAGACTGGTGAGGTCTGCGGAGATTTGGAGGGTTTAATATAACCCTTTTTGAGTTCCTTGTTGATAAATGTGCGAACTTCGTCCATTTCAATGTCCAATAGGGGAATGACTTGACCCTTCTTCGGAACGAAGTCCGGCTTGAGATCTATTGTGTGATCCCAAGGCTTCCGAATAGGCATGCATTCGGACTCTTTCTCCGAGAACACATCCAAGAACTCGTGATACATCTCTGGAACCTGTTCTTTTAGTCCTTCTTCTATTGTACAAAGAACAGCAGGAGAACATCCGTGAATTGGGGGTCCGAGCCCCATAATTTTACAATACTGAGTGCAATGTGGGAAAGAAATGGTTTGAAGGGTCCAATCAATGACAGGATTGTGGCAGTAAAGCCAGTCATATCCGATAATCATACCATGTGTCCTGATCTTCAAAATATAAGCATCTATGGTTTCATAATGTCCGGCTATTTCCACAACCAAAGTAACTGCATGCCAGATCTGTCCAATAGCTCCTTCAGAGCCGTCTGCGTTATGTATTTTTATGGGGTTTTCCAAGGTGTAAAAAGGAATGCCGTGATGGTGAACATAATCATGATCGATGAAAGTGTGAGAAGCCCCTGAGTCCAAGAGAGCTTTGAACTGGTATGCTTCCCACTGGCCATTTCACATGCACCTTACGACAGTCTCAAGCGAGAACTCTCCGCCGAATGACAATGTTGTTGTGCGATGCATTGTGACCTTGAGGGGTTTATAAATAGAAGATATTTTTTGTTGTTTTGTTAGGAAATTAAGCACACTATTATTAAACTCCAGTGCCGCACTCAATTGAGATGCCCTTACAGAGGAACAAGACAAACTACGTAATACAGATGATAGATCAGAAATTGGGAAATCAGAATCAGAACAAGAAGAAAGAGAAGAAGAAAATTGTTCAGACACGTGAACACCCTCATCATTCACGTGCTGTTGCCTTTTAAAGCTTCAGCCATGCGATGCTTTGCCTCAGCCTCAAACTTGTCCCTGTAAAATGCCTCGGCTTCTTCTGAGACATACGATCTGTGATCAGCATTTGATACTACGGCTGCCGAGGCCGGTGGAGTAGGGAGGGGTCGTCTGGGGTAATGCATGGCCACCTGGGCCTGAGAATAGATGTCCTGCTGAGGTGCGAAGACATACTGTCCGGAATCGTAATCCCAAACAAATTGTTGCCTCTGTTGAGGTGTGCGAGCCAGACAATGGTTAGGGTTTGAGGGGCAATCTGGTTTAATGTGCCCTGGTTTGCCACAGAGGAAGCAAGTCCTCATGTCAGGACGAGAAGGTGGAACAGCCTGCTGAACACCGATCTCCATAGGGGCCCCTCGGCCCGGTTGAGTTCCGTACTGTGTGAATTGGGGACGGGAAGGAGGAGGATTGGAAGGCGTGGGGTAGCAGGCTTGAGAGCGCAGGATAAAGTGGGAGTTAACAGGGGGACCTCGCTCAACTTCAATCTGCTCATATGCCCTTCCGATTGCTCGGTAGACGTTAGTGAGGTCGTCGTAATCGAGATCTCCTGTTGGCCGATTAAGCCAAGCCCTTTCGTAAATGCGGTAGTCAACCGCCTTCTTGAGAAGAGTTACCACATGGTAATCTTCAATGTCCGCTTCTCTTTTTAGTACCTCAAACCTTTGCAGGAATAGGTCTATAGGGTGCCTGTTCTGCTTTAGGCCTTCCAATTTCCTTAGCGACTTGTGGGAGAGAATATTGATGCGGAAGTAAAGTTTAATCTCATCTTGGAGAACTCCCCACGAGGGCCAAGCTGAATCGCCTCGCTTGCTGGTTACGGTACCATGCTCATCATGCGTGTTCTCATCTTCCCGGTTGAGATACCTCTCAAGGGTGATTTGGACAAAGCCCTCAGCCTTCTTCTCAAAACGGGAAAGAACAGCCACAGCTCTGAGCTTGTCCGATTTCCACTTTTGGGCATCAACCCACAAGCGTAGTTTAACCCACCACAGACGCCAAGTTCCCCGATCACCATCCCACTTCTCTGGGTCGGCAATCTTTTTTGTTACATTATTTTTCTCAGACTTGAGGTTAAGGGCTGCGATGCGCCTAATAAGATCATCGAGATCTACCTCCGCCATATTTGACTACAGAACAAAGGTCGGTTTTTGGACGGAGATATGGGCGGAGGAAGTCGTAGAAAGGATGATGGTTTTCGAGTTCAAAGAGGGGAAGATGGTGCGCTTGTCACTGACGATCTAGGCGACGCTGATAAACTTTGCGGGTGCGAGTACGAGGGAGAGGAAGGAGGTGGAGATTGTCAAGGCGTATGTTATGATCTTGAATAACGTCGACTGGAAGGTGGTCGTTTGGGTCCAGTTCTTCTTTCACCTCCTTACTGCGTGGACTATTCCAACCATGCTCTGGGGAGACTACATGGGTGAGGTCAGAAATGATAGGGGAGGGATTGGAGATAATATCTCCGTCTTCTTCAGCAAGACCAAGGGTGACCGCAGTGGTCCTGGTTATGTATACTGACTACGAGAGATGACTAAACGAGAACTACTAGCTCAGCCACCGGCAGCATGACGGCTGTGATCCGATGTCACTCTGTGCAAATGTGGCACGACCCACGCGCGGTATCACCTCACAAGAGGGACTTTGAAGTTTCTAGACTAACACGACAAAAGCTTGCCACCTAAGGCACACCCTAAAGGCACGGGCGTAAAGAAATATAAAGTCGCGGAAAGCTCCGGCGGGCGTCCCTTAGCTCTGGGATCCGAGCGTTGTGTATGCAAGTCTAATCCAAGTGTAATGACTCTATCGCGAACAACTGAGAAATCACAAGGCTCGACGAGCTCACAGGCTACACAAGTCCTGGCGAACGAAAACTAACGAGGTGCAGAAGATGAAGAGGAGGAAGGTAGTCACTTCCAGATGATGCAGGCCTACAATCAGGAACAAGTCCGAAGGCAATGACCAGTAAAGCAAACAACAAGTGGATTAGACTGGGAATTCCAGTCATAGGTGTCTAGCTTATATACGTTACAGGCACGCGCACAGACCATGCTATGCATGAGAGGAACTACCATAAATAGACTGATGAGAGAAGCCAGGCACAGGAAAAGAAGTAATGGAGATTAAAAGGGCTGTGTGAGAAGAGCAGAAATTAAAAGGATGTAGGTACCATGAGGTATGATGTCATAGGTTCTAGACCTAGTCATGTGATGGTTTCCACGGTCACGTGCACAGATCATGTGACTGGAAGAAAGAAAAGTTGAAGTTTGAAAATGTTTGAAAATGTTCATATTATAACAGAATACGATGAGAAGCACAACATGTGGACTCTCATTGACCTCATTTGTCACAATGCCCGTCAGACCTTGGTGAACCATGCTGAGGACAACAATCACGTGCTCGTGGAGAGTGAACATTTCTGGGACTGGGAACAGGCCCTCCAGAAGACTGAGAGGATTCTTTGGGAGAGAGTGGAATGGGCACAGGCTGTCTGCCCAGCTGTCTCCAGCCAATCATGCTGGACCCCAAGGAACCCTCAGCCCCGTTATGCTCCACCCACCGGCCCACCACCTCAGCTGGCTGCTGCGACTGTCCTGCACCCGAATGCCCCCAGCATATTCCCAGGACATGGAGCTCCTATGGAGCTCGATAAGGCATGTGCCGCAGGAGTTTGCTGAAAGTGCAGAAAGCCATGGCCTTATGTGGAGCACCCCACTCATCCTCATGGTCCCAGAGCAGTGCACATAGTCCAGTGGGGTGGTCAAATCATCTCCCCCAAACAGTTTTCTCAGTTATGTGCTTTAATGAATCAGGCAGAGACCTTAGAGCAGGTTCAGGAGGAACCACCGAAGGTAGAAGAGAAGTTAGACTTAGACTTGGAGTTGCATTTTCAAGTTGTACAGTAGATACCAGCCATTCTCCTATACCATCATCTAAGTCATTGCCATCTGCGAATTGATACACAATTTTGTCATGCAATGATAAGACTGAAAACTGTAAGACCCGAGTAAATCTCCTGACTCCAATGTTAGATATTGTCAGAACGAAAAAGGAAATACCACTTCCCATGCGAGGATCTCTGGGTGCAGCTGGATATAATCTGTATGCCATGGAGGACATGGTAGTTCCCACTCATGGACATGCCCTGATCTCAACTGGGCTATCTATGAAAATCCCACCAGGCCACTATGGCCGAATTGCTCTGAGAAGCAGGTTGGCTGTGAAAAAGAAGCTGACCACAGGCACTGGTGTGATCGACAGTGACTATTGAGGAGAAGTCAAAATCCTCCTGTTCAACTTGTCAGGAGAGGAGTTTGTGGCGAAAGCTGGTGAGTGAGTAGCACAACTGATCCTTGAGAAAATATCAACACCACCAGTAAGAGAAGTAAAGTCCCTCAACAAGATCAAACAAGCGGACAAAGGGTTTGGAAGCACTGGGACTTCTTCGATAGGTGGTTCGAAGGATGCATCACATTCTCCTGCCAAGAACCAAAGAAGCCAGAGTTTCGACCACTACTGGATGAACACAGTCAACCCCTGGACCATCCGATGGATGAAGGCTCAAGTAGAGAACCCAGATACCGCAAGGAATCTTGGACACCTGAGGTCCTTTGTCCATAAGTCCAGGAAAGCTGAGGTCACCCCCGATCTATTCACGGATCTAAAACAGATGAGCAACTCCGATGCACACTGGATCTTGAGGGATCTGCAAAGACACCCCAAGTATAAGAAGGCATCAGTTAGAAAGGAGAGAAACTCCCTCGAGGTACCCACAACTCTGTGGATGTCCAATGGTACCAGTGCAGAAGTCAAAGCGCTAATAGACTCCAGTTGTACAGGATCTTCAATCCATGAGAAGTTTGTGGTTGAGAAGGGGGTAGTAACCCATGACCTCCCTCATCCAATGTCAGTCTATAATGCCGACGGATCTCTCAATACCTCGGGTAAGATCGAGAAGTTCATCATCATCAAAATGCAGATTAAGGATCACAAGGAGCAGATCACCCTTGCTGTCACAAATCTTGGTCCCAATACAGTCTTCTTAGGGTACGACTGGCTAAAAGCCCACAACCCTAGCATCGATTGGAAAACCAGACAGATGTCCTTCCAATGCGAAGAAGACCATATACTGCAGTTGAAAAGCTGCAATGACAATGATGACGAAGACAACGATTTCCATCCACATAACGGAGATTGTCTGTTCAAACTCGATACAGAAAATTACCTCTGGAACACTGCAATGGATATAGCCGTGAAGGACTTCGCAACCAAGAAAAAGAAAACCTTTGAGGAAGCCGCTCCAAAGTATGTCCATGATTATGCAGACGTATTCGCAAAGGAGAGCTTTGATGAACTACCTCCGAGACGCCCCTGGGATCACACAATCAAACTCCTTCCAGGAGATCACACGGTAGACTGCAAGGTTTATCTGTTGAACCCAGGCGAGCAAGAGGAGCTAGACAAGTTCCTTGAGGAAAACTTGAAGTCTGGACGCATCCGCCTGTTGAAATTCCCATTCATCTCCACATTCTTCTTCATCAAGAAAAAGGATGGCCATCTCTGCCCAGTATAGGATTATCAGAAGCTCAATGAAGTCACCTGATGCAACTGGTATCCATTACCCCTGATTGCCGAATTGGTGGACAAGCTCAAATCCGCCAAATACTATACCAAATTCGACGTGCGATGGAGGTACAACAACGGATGAATGGCAGAAGGAGACAAATGGAAGGCCACCTTCTGAATGAACTGGGTCTCTTCGAACCCCTGGTGATGTTCTTTGGGCTATGTAATTCCCTGGCTACCTTTCAGACGATGATGAACTCCCTCTTTCAGGATCTCATCAATTGCGGAGTCGTGGTTGTCTATATCGACAACATCATGATTTTCACAAAGACCCTAGAGGAGCACCGCAAGGTAGTACGCAAGGTACTACAAATACTAAGGGACAGCCACTTGTACCTACATCATGACAAGTGCGATTCCGAGGTCCAAGAGACCAAGTTCCTTGGTTTAGTGGTATCTCAGAATGAAGTCAAGATGTATGAAAAGAAGGTTGTGGCGATCAAAGATTGGCTGGTTCCAACTTTGAAGAAAACCCTAAGAGGATTCTTAGGGTTTCTCAACTTCTACCAGCAGTTTGTAAAGAACTTCGCCCAGATCACACGACCCTTAAACACACTCACATCGGTGAAGAAGGACTTTGATTGGTCACCAGATTGCCAGCAGGCCTTCGAACAACTCAAGGAGATGGTATTCACAGCTCCCGCTTTGGCCATGCCCACTGACGACAATCCCTTCTGTATCAAGACAGATGGATCAGGAATCGGAATCAGAGCAGTACTATCGCAATGCCAAGAAGGAGTATGGCACCCAGTTGTGTTTATCTCCAGATCACTGAACAATGCGGAGTGCAATTACCATGCCGCAGACTTAGAGATGCTCGCAGTCATCTTCACGCTCAAAGAGTGGCGACAATATCTCCTCGAAGCTGTCCATTCCATCAAGGTGCTAACGAATCACAAGAACCTTGAGTTCTTCCATAAACCTCAAGATCCCTCCCACCATCAAGCCAGATGGCAACAAATCATCCAGGAATATAAGCTGTTGTTCAGCTATAGACCTGGCAAAACAAATCCTGCCGATCCTCTGTCCAGGAGGCCAGACTATTAGAAGAGGGTGAACACCGATAATCACCAGCAAATTCTTTTGCCAGACTCCCTTTTTGTAAAAGCTGTAGCCTCTTCAAACATCCTTGATCGCATCAAGAAGCTCCAATACAAATTAGAGCGCTTTGCGAAGGAAGGATTGAAGAAACCGGAGTCTTCTTGGACCAAAAAGGATGATCTTGTAAGGTGGAAGGATCTCATCTACATCCCGAATGACGTCAAACTCTGCAAAGAGATCATCAAGGCCAACCACAATCACCTAATCTCGGGTCATCCCAGTGTATGAAGGACTCACAACCTAATCATGAGTGAGTACTACTGGCCCTCTTTACGGAAGGACGTGGAGGAGTACGTGAAAGGATGCAACACGTGTCAAAAGGTGAAACCCAAGACCACGTTGACACAAATGCCGCTACATCCAAATGAGATCCCCTCAGCCCCCTGGGAGATCATCTCAGTAGATCTGATCAGACCCCTAACACAGTCACAAGGAAAGAATGCTATCCTTGTGGTTGTAGACCAATTCTCCAAGATGATCCATCTCATTCCCACCACCGATACGGTCACCTCCCAAGGAGTCGCCATGCTGTTTAGAGACCATGTGTTCAAACTGCATGGAGTGCCCAGAAAGGTGATATCAGATCAGGGCACCCAATTCGTCTCATCATTCATGTGGGATTTATACACCCTACTGCAGATCGAAGCCAACCCATCCACAGCATACCACCCACAGATGGACAGCCAGACAGAGTGGATCAACCAAGAGGTAGAAAAGTACCTCCAGATTTACATAAACCATTGCCAGACCGACTGGGCCAATTGGCTCCCCATCACTGAGTTCGCTCACAATTCGCAAACTTCCAGCGCCACCGGAACATCCCCATTCATACTCAACTTTGGACAACAACCAGTAATACCTGTGCGGAAGACCGAGGTCCAAAATGAATCCGTGATGGAGTTTGTAGAACGGATGAAATCAAGCTTTGAGATAGTGCAAAAGGCATTGGAGAAAGCAGCGGAGTCAATGAAATCATCTCATGACAAGGGAGCCCACAAGATCATGGAGTACTCTGTGGGTCAGCAAGTCCTCCTTGAGGCAAAAAACATCAAAACTAATCGACCCACAAAGAAGTTCGATGAGAAGCGATATGGTCCCTTCAAGATGAAAGCGAAAGTCGGGATAGTGGCATACGAACTGGAGTTACTGAAAACTTAGAAGGGGATCCACCTGGTGTTCAACGAATCACTTCTTACCCCATACATCACCAGGTCTTATCTGTCCCAAGCCAAGCTGAAGCCACCACCTCCAGTTATTATCCAACAGGAGGAGGAGTATGAAGTTGAACAGATTGTAGATTCCCAATGGAAGTGGAACAAGATGGAGTACTTGGTGCACTGGAAGGGATACCCCCGAGAAGAACATACTTGGGAACCCAAGTCCAACCTCACCCATGCCACCAAGGAAGTCAAGAACTTCCACCAGAAGCATCCAGAAGCTGTTCGAGCCATTGTAGCTGCTGCTTCGTGTGCTCCAGCCAAACTGTGCATGTTACGACGATCCGGAGAGGCAGTTATAATGGGGCCTTCGCTGACTAGGAGTCGCTTGGAGAGCAACAATGCAGTTATTGCCTAGGGGATTCTGAAGGGTGATCGAAGTGGTGTACACTAGGGTCTTCCTTATGTACGAGATGAAGTGGTACACGCTAGGGTCTTCCCTACATGCAGGTGACAAGGGTTCGACTAGAGCATGAGCTCATAGGCTGACGAAGGATTCCTTAAAGAAGGAAGTACAAGGAGTGACCACTCGGAAGTAGATCGGAGACTTAGAAAGCTCGGGTTGAAGGATAAGGCATATAGATTGCCCAGCAGAGCAAGGTACAAGAGGGGTGCTCGAGGTATCTCGAAGGAGGTCTAAGCTAGGGAATTGTACAGTAAAACAAAAGGTTTATATACAGTGACCTCAAAAGCCATTGCAATGTTTGTCTATTTTGAAGTGTTCACTCTGTAGTGTCCGAGGGCGTGGGAGTCTCGCTTAGTGGTAGTGGGTCGAAATGTGACCCACACCCCTGGCTATATACGGATCAAATAATTATGTAATTTGGCCCAGAGGCGCCTGAGATATGGCTATTTCAATATGGTGATCTCATTGTAACAGTTTTTGAGCTTTTGATATGGAATGTGTATTCTGAGCCAAAACATAAAATATTGACTTTTGTTTGGTCATACAAATAAGGATATACATATAAAGATTATGTCTGAGTTTGAAAAAGTTCACACACCTCTTGTTTCCTATCCACTATCATCATGAGATCTCTATCTGCTACTCAAAGGAATACCATCCTCTCTATGCTTGATGCTGGCCAATCTGCTTACTCCATTGCATCTACTACTGGTGTCCATGTCTCTACCATCTCCAGACTTCGCTCTAAAGAGCGTTC
>QFEM01002212.1:0-12208 GCA_003316205.1 Boletus bicolor
CACCACTCGTATGGCACCGAGGAGGGCGAGGGTCACACGGCCGACTTTTCTACGTCCCTCCTTCTCCGGCCCTCTCCCACTCAAACATCGCAATCTCCTCGTCCCCCATCGCCTTCCCCATCTATCGACGATCCAGACGCCGATGCCGACTTTTCTGCACTCTCACACATCACAGACGTCCCCCGTCACCCCCTCGTTCACTCCCCCGAACCATCCCTTTCCGCGTCCGTTACCACAGGCACAGACTTTTCCATCCGCGCGCGAAGCGTCTCCTCGCGCACCAGCGTGTCCAACGCGAACGACGAGTTCGAGGAGGCGTCGCAGGATACGTTACAAATATACGACCCCCGTCAGATGATGCAAGACGCGGAGGAGGAGGACGATCGGCCGCCTACGTTCCGTCCGCGGTGTATACACGACCTAGAAGACCCCTCATATATCCGAGCATTGGCAGGACCTTCTTCGTCCTTTGATCCGTCTGTGTCACACGAGCACATCTCCGAGAACGAGGATGACCCCTCCAGAGACGAAGGTGACGATGCAGATGAGCAAGATAACGACGATCCGTACGCACCCCCAACCCCAACCCCTCGACGCATCCGCCTCACTGGATGGATCGACACCGTCGATGCCGCCACCGAACTCGGCCACTTTTCGGCCTCTCGCTCTCATTCACGCTCTCGATCACGCCTAGATTCAGATTCAGGACCACCGTCTCAATCGCAATCGCACAAACACACGCGCACCCGCGAGTTCTCCCGAGTGACGTCGCGTGCGACCACAAAGGTGTCTCCTCGCCCTTATCAGGGATCGGGTAAATCACGCATACCGCGTCCTCCATCGCCACCCGCACGTGTGCCTACAAGTCCCCCGCCCACTCCACCTTCACCCACTACACACTCGGATCCCCCCTTTGACATCTCGTTTTCGAGCCTCAACAACACCAGCACGCCTGCAAAACCCCGCCCTCCACGGCGTCCCCAGTTCCGAACGACGACCCGCCACGAGATCGAGACCGAGCCGCGCGTTGGAGGGGACAGGATCAAAAGCGGTGGAAGTCCAGGGACAGGGACAGGGATAGGACGTCCCCCTCTCCGTCGTCGCGACCGTTCCCCCTCCTCCCCACCTTCATTTTCGACGCCCGGCAGCTTACGAAGCGGTGGCACTGGCAGCAACGCCTCAGGTCTGAATACCGGCACGGGGGCAAAGGCACGCTTGGGTACGACGCCTGCACCGTTGTCCACGACAACGCGAACGAAGGGGTACACGTCCCCCCCTCTGTCGTCGTCGAGTACAAAAGGGAAACCGCCACCACCGGCTAGCTCGACAGCGACGACGAGTATGCTCCTGACGGAGCGCGCTCGGTTGTTGACGGAACTGTCGGCGCTCAAACGGGTGCATGCTGCGATTGGTGTGGGTGTTACGGGTGCAGCGTAGGGCGCAGGAATGGGTGAGACTGGCCATGGTAGCGGGCCGGTCGGTCACTGCGTTGGCATTGGGGTATGATACGAAGTAGGCGCCCCCAAGCCTTGGTTTACTTATCTTCAATGCATGCTCACCGCCATTTCCCATTGATCTCGCGAAAGTCGAATCCACCCTAGCCGACCTCGTCTATACTTGCATCGTCAACACGGACGTACTTGTTATCATCAGTCCAAGTAGGAGTATCGGTCAATTGAATAAACAGATTAGGGACCCGATTTTCGTCTTGGCAGAATAAGCACTACCGATATATCCTAAAAACAGATCCATGGGAGAGAGATTGATCTGAGATCCAGTGGTGGGACATTTGCACCGCTAAGCTCGGAACCAAAAAAAAAGTTTCTTTCCCTCGAACAGTCGTGAGCATAAATTCTAAATAGGGAGCAATATGATCACATGGAACACTACTATATCGCAGCGAGCGAAGTACTCACGTCAAATGTCTTGAATAGCCATTTCTCTGATTTCACTCGCAGGCCGTCGAGGCACAATCCGACATGGAAAGGGCTTGGGACGTCTGGTTGATGAATCAGGACCGACGCGTTCGAGGGAAGAAAAAGGTGAAATGCAACCCACGATGTCGTCGTCGGGGTAAACTGTGGCTCGAACTCGACGTCATTTCCTCGGTCGTCTTGCGCTTTTAAAAACTGCAAGGTTGCCAGCATTGAGACGACAGCGATCCACATCGATGCATCAGCAACGTGTCTTCCAGGACAGATTCTACAAGGGGGCGCTGTCAGTCTTGGTCTGAATTCCCCGATCAGACATCGAACCCACCGTCGTCCGTAACCAAAGGTGAAAGGGACGTTATCCTCGGTAAGCGTGCCATCTTCTTTAATAAATCGCTCTGGGATGAAACTGAATGGTTCTGGGTATGTCTTTTCATCGTGAGCAAGGCCCCTGTGAGGCTGATCTCAGAAGGTCGATTGAAGGTACAATAGGTCAGAGATACCACGTATTAATGATAACCGTAGCTCCTATATCCGGCTCAACATTAGATACTACTCAAAGATGAAAACATACCTCTCGGAATGTACATGCCCTCATACACGTCTTCGGTAGTCGTTGCATGTACTAGCCCTTTGCAAGACACATGTTAGCACAAGGCAAGAGTAGGGAACCGGTGGTACTCACCTACAGGACCAACAGGGTGCCATCTTGATGTCTCCCGTATAACGGCTTCGACGAAAGGTAGAGAGGATCTATCGCCGAAACTCGGGAGCCGGTTAGGACCCACTACGGCGTCTATCTCCTTCTGAGCTTTTCTTTGGGCTTCGGGAAATAAGACCATGACAAGGACAAACAACTCTAGGCTAAATGAGGTCTGTATCGTTCCTATTAGGTATAACCGCACGAAAAAAAAAACATCAACGCGATCGCACAGTTTCTGATGCAGCTGTGCCGAAATATGAGCTATTCATAGTGTGACACACTTTGCATGGCAGGACTTACCGCCATACGCAACCGAAGACGTGCTTTGAATAGCATCAGTTACTTCGGGCAGGTTCCCATTGCTTTCATTTCTCCTGATGGCATCGCTGACCATCGAAGGGGTGTTCGTTCCAGATGTCTTGGGAGATCTCAGGGAGCTATCCAGTTGGAAGACAGCAAGTAACGCGCACCATTTTTTCCAATGCCAGACCAAAGAGAACTTTTCGAAAACCATCAGCGTAATACTTTGCCTCGGCCGCTTCGGCCTTGAAAGAACCAGGTATCCACGTAGGTAATTTTAAGACTTGGATGACAAGTCAGTGAGTAGCGAGTCAGCCTCTTCTGCAATGGGACTCACGGAATGGAAATATCCCGAGTAGCGCGGCTGTCTTTGGATTGGCAGCCTTGGTAATTGCCTTCATGCCATTCTCAGCAAACTCGACAAAGGGATCGTTTGTCGGCATCGTGTCGTATCCAAACACGATTGACATGATGATGGACGTGGCATAGCTAGATTTGACAGTGTCTTAGTGATGAACTCACGGGTGTCCAAATAATCAAACGGACGTGTGGAAGTGCGCAGAAAAATCGCGTGGGTTGTCGGTGAGATTAGTGGTCAGTTGGCGGGCCTTTGCGCACTGCATCGGTTGATAGCTCACGGCAGCTTCGGCATTCATTGCTTGATGGAAAATACGGCGGTGAAGACGCCACGTGGGCCCATAGGGCATGAGGATGGTGCCAGCTGCAATTCCGTATCTATAGTACAAGTCACTAAGTGAAACGCTCGTCGCAACGAGAGCAAGAACGGTACGGTTCGATTGTTGCAAGCTTGGGCCGATCCGAATAAATGTTTGACCTGAGTTCGACCAGGTCGCGAGCTACCTTTGCGGAGTTTATAACGAGTATATCCATATTGAAAATGCGCGTGTAGATGATGTCGCCTGCGACGGATTAGGCTTGCGACATTGACACTGAAGATGGTACCCACCAAACAACTTGCGCCATTGAAAATAAGTGAACCATGGCTTGGAGGCGTCGATACTCAGTACTGCTCCCAGCAGTGGAAAGCCTTTGGGTCCTGGAGGGAGGGGGACGTTGCTAGGATGCCTCGGCCCTCTGCGTTTTCTAGCGATGTATAGTGCCACAAGCAGCACAAAAAATACACTGCGAAACGCTATCACCATAACCGCGAATTTGTTCAGAGGTTAAGGACAAGTGACAGGGCATCCAGCTGGCGCCCATCCAGCTTATCAAGGATTCAGGGCAAGCAATAGGCAGTGGCGGTTGGGTCCGAAACAGACGCAACATCATCAGCAAACGCGCCCAAACCTATGTCGGAAAATGTGAAACCTACCTTCCAATCCCGGCATCGTGAGACCCCTTTGCAAGCGAGTTGCAAGGAGATTCCCGAAATTATGTCATCCTTTCTAACCCCTTGCAATCGCAATTTCTACGTTACAATCAGTTCCCAGGCAGCGTTGATCTGAGAAGGCACGTGCAAGGCACCAGTCCTGCATTGGAAGCGCTGTTAGCACATATTTGGCCCCGTGTACACCCTGGACCTCTGAATCTTGTCTACGCTTCCCACCTTTCTTATACCTTTCAAAACTTCATCGAGCTTCATCGCCGAGTCGAACGTTCTTTACACTCCTCGCTCCTTTGTATTTCGTACGTGAGTTGTTCAGATCATTTGAATCCAGAACTGATATAAATTAATTCTATTAACATTTTTTAGTTTACCCCCGAACGTCATATCCTTGAGATGCCTCGAGCCGCCCTCCCATCGCGCAATGAAAACTCAAAGGTCCCATGCAAAGTTTGTGGCGAGAAGTATCTGATTCGTGGTATCGCATCCCACGAACTCCACTGCGCAAAACGGAAGGAGAAAAAGAGGCGAGATCAGGAGTTCTCGAATGAAATGGATAAGATGTTAGAAGAAGGTGAGGTATATTACTTGTCGCAACATTGACATTTAAATTACTTATAACTCTATGATATTAAGCTGAGTGCCGCAAGCGGGAGCGGCACGCACGCAAGAAGCGCGATCGTTTAATGAGAGAGCTCCAGTCTACCCGCCGCGACTCCGACTCTGAAGGCATTGCAGTTACTCGAGCAGGACCTGCAGGAGAACCCGCCGTCTTTGCACCGCCGTCCCCTCGTGATCCAGGTCCTTCATCTCTCGCGTACGACAATCCCGATTCCCTTCATACCTACGGCCAACCCGGTGGTGATGAGGCCATGAGTGTAGATTCCCATCATTCCCGCCGAAGTAAGTCACCTAAGCTTGGCGGGAGAGTGATAGTTGACGTCACTACTTTTTAATAGTGTCCATCAGCACCCATTCTGAACAAAGCGGCGATGTTCACCCGCCGTTTGCGAATGTCGGTGCAAACGTCGATTCACCGTCACTCATCAATCCAAGTGCTGCTGCCGCCCCCGATAGTTTCAAAACAGAATACCATCCCAACAGCCTCGGTCGATCGTCGAAGACCGTTTACGAATCCTTTTCAACGTTCGGTCGCCAAACATATACGCCACCTACTCCCAACACTCACCCCTGGCAGCCCTTTGTTTCTCGTGAAGACTTTGAACTTGCAGAAATCACACACGCTGCCGCCATGAGCAAGGACCTTGTGAATCAACTCCTCTGTCTCATTTGGAAGATCGCTGGCGGTCAAACCAAGACGGGTTTTACGTTGAAATCCCAGAAGGACGTCACCGATGCATGGTCGCGCGCTTCTCAAAAGCTCACTCCCGTAGGTCAGAACTCATTATTATTCCATGATAAATACTCACAAATTGTCCCAGTTTCAGCAGGAATCTGTGACTGTTAAGCACGACAAAGAAGATATCGAGCTCCCCCTATACGTCCGCCCCCTGTGGGACTGGGCGTTAGATCTTTTGGAGGATCCTCAACTCCGTCCGCACTTCGTTTGGGATGCTCAACGGTTGTACAAACACGATGGGACGTCTTACGAGCGTTTCATCCACAAACCATGGACGGCGGATAGGTGGTGGGACATTCAAGTATGCAGATACTCTGTTTCTACTTCGTGTGTCACTGTGAACTGATTTAACGTTGTCATGTAATTCATCAATATTATTACTAGTCTGAATTACCGGACAATGGTGTCCCCTTCGCGTTCATTCTGTACGCGGACAAAACTCATCTTTCATCATCTGGAAAGGTAAAAGCATACCCAGTCATTGCGCGGTGTGCTAATCTCCCGGTGGATATCCGAAATGGGGATGGTGTTGGCGGCGGGCGTCTGGTTGGGTGGTTGCCAATGGTGCGTCGCTTGACAGTCGTCAAACTATACTAACCACAACACTTTACATTTGATAGCTCCCTGAAGACTCTGGCGAGGAGGGAAAATTGTCATGGACCAACTTGAAACGTGTCATTTGGCATGATTCTTTTCGTAAGTTGCTAGAGACCATCCAAAACCTTTCCAAAACCGGGTTTCGGCACACGTGCTTCGATGGTATAGATCGTAAATTGTTTCCGATCATCTTAATCTTATCTGCTGACTATGAAGAACAGTAAGTTTCTATTTTGTTTGTGTCCGAAATCTCACTCGTGTTGACAGGTGTGTGATGGCTCTCATAAGGGGACTACATGGGAATACGCCTTGCCCCATTTGCCTAGTCACACAGGATAAACTTCGCGATCATCGTTCCACGTTCCCGCGTCGAACTTCAGAAGAATCAGCAGCCCGGTATCAACTTTGGGAGACACAGACCCGTTCGATGGGAGAAGCGGTCCTAAAAGAGCAAGGTCTCTGTCCAGTCGAGGTATGTGACATTGTTGTTGCAAACGGCAGATGATCTAATGGGTACAAATTCATGTGACAGAGCGCATTTTGGGTCATTAGGTTCAGTTGCCCGCACCGATCAATAAGTTTTGACCCTTTGCACATCGACGACCTTGGAATGTTTGGGAAACACCTATTCGGAGACATCAAGAAACGGCTTAGTCAACTCGGTCGCACTGAAACGAGCACCGTGGATGACCAGTATGTATTAATATTGCTCATCTTCACTTTTACGTCTATATACTTATTTGCGGTTTGAATAGGCATGCTAGCTTTCCTCGATGGCGAAAATTCAACCACTTCTCAAGTGTAACTAACATATTTTACAGCGATGGAAATAAGTTTCTAGATATCTCGAAGGTATGTCGTTGATGGACATTAAAGGGTGTACTACTCTTCACTGATTTTGGATTCTTCTTAAGCAAATACTCTACACGACGCAGAATGTCCTCACGCGCGAAGCTGACCTGATTGGGTATACACTCCTCAAGTGTGTCGCTGCGTACCTCAAGTATCACATGTACGTTACGCTCGATGTCCAAACCAAAGGTACTATAAAAGCTGGTGAGGATGCAATCCTCGACTTCCAGGATCGCCTCGAGGCAAGTTTCTTCTTTTTGTCTTCTCTTAGAATTATGTTGAGTCTCTTCGTACTCTTCGGGTGTGGCGGTTTAGGATTATATCTCTCTCGCAAAGGAAGAAGAAGGATACACGAAGAAATGGATATTCCCCAAGCTCCACGCTCCGAAGCACGCATTTGATGATATTCGAGAGAAAGGGGCCGTCCGCAACTTCAGTACACGCCCCAACGAGAAGGAACATGGTCCCATCAAACGGGCTTACCTGCGGCAGACAAACCGCAAAAATATTGCTCCACAGGTACGAAATTCCTGCCTTATTAGCTTCCTATAGTATGTTAGCGACTGTAACCATTGACATCTCCCACCCTCAGATTCTTCGACTTGATCATATAACCCTGGTTTCTGAGCTGATCCGCAGTCAGGTTGATTGTTTTGACGAGGAGAGAAAGGCGAAGTACGACGAAGCTGTCAAGTTGCTAGCAGATCCAGGAGTAGCCGCGGCAAGCATGACACAGACTGTGTCGGCAGTGCAAGGCCTGCCAGAATTCGTCGGTCACATTCACCTTGGATCACCTGAGAAGGCCACTTCGTTTGAACAGGTCGAAGATTCGAATAGTACTAATCCTGCATTTCGCAACTTCCGCAAAAAATTCTCCACGTTTATCAAGGCTACTTCAGCTGCCTACAACATTCCACTTCCCGCTGGTAACGATGGCCGTGCTTGGCGGCGAGTTGAATCTGGCGACATGGTAAGCTTGCTAATCATGTACCTCGCATGCAATTCGTTACCCCTCTAACCAATCTGCCAACGTAACAGCTACAGGAATGCCACTACCTTAAGGTTGACTATGAGTCAACTGTAGACTGGAAGCTCACTACAGACTATCTACGGTGCAGCCCAGCGTTCCATGGCAATGAATGTCATGATTGTGCACTTATCCGCACGACGGGAAAACAGCTGATTGCACGATTGCTGTTCATGTTTCGGTTCACTCTCGGTCAAAAGGTTTTCAATGTGGGACTAATACAACCGATGGATGCACCAACCGGTGTTAGGCGGACAGTTGATCGTGATCTCGGGTTTACTCGCATCCGCTCCCAACCCGCATCATCATCTGAATTTATCCTCTTGGAGACCATCATACGCGGCGCGCTGCTTGTCCCTGACTTCGACTCGCAACGTGGTGATCATTTTCTCGTTGATTCCATTGATCATGATATGTTCCTACGCTCCAAATATATTGGCCTCCAGCTCTGACACTCTGTTTTTCTTTTAATTCGGTAGGCTGCAATCATTATTATCTGGTGCATCCTCGCTATACTGAAATGATAACTCGGCTCCCACAGATTCTTTGCGCCGGATCAAGGGACTCGATAATACAACACCCTGGACCATGTAATATACAACGTGTTTGATTTTTACACGAGATCTGTTCGATACAGTACGTATCGCCCACTCCTTGCACAAGGACTGATGGTTTGAATACGTTTACAGGGTGTTGATTATCTTATTGTGGGTCCATATGGCTGTGCATCCATTGCGCACCCCCGTTTGCAGCGTGTCGACACACATTTAAGCCCGATGCTTGTCATCCGTCTCTTTCCCTCACCTCATCGACACCCACCTGACTCTCATTCAGACTCTGTTCTCCTCGTCATGCCCAGTCATCGTCATCGTGAGCCCTATCAACGCCGGGGTGAAGATTTTACGGCCGCCATCAATGACGTTAGTGATTCGATGTCTGATGACGTGGCTCCAGCCCTGGCGTCTGTGACTCGTGGCCGACAGCGGCATCGGGGCAATTCCTTGTCATCTACCAGCTCCAATGACTCTGAGGATAGTACTACCGGCCGTCATCAAGATCGAGACCGGGAACTTGATCGCATCCGAAATGCGTTGCGCATGAATCCTCTTGCAGGCAATGCTACGGAGGCTGACCTTCGTAAAGTAAGATCATTTGTATTGTTGATAGCATGAGAAAGCTGCTGACGCTTTGGGACTGACAGGCTTTGGATGATGCTCAAAAGCATCTAGTCGAGCTGTGTCTCAAGGTCCGAGAGCTCCAGGATCAAAATGCAGTCTTGATTGCCAAGACTGCGAGCCAGAAAGGTAGAGGAAAGAAAGTGGTTACGAATCTTACAGGAACAGAGCTCAGTGTTGCTCTCAACGAGGACATTATTCGTGGTCTTGGGCGCAAATACTGCCTTGTCCACTGCCTCTGGATTGGTAGTACCGTCTTCCCATTGACACAGAATCCTGGAACAGATCTCACTTCTTCTGACCGCTGGCTTTCCCCTCTCGCAGTTGAGGAGGGTGTAAAGACAGAGTTATATGCATTTGTACCAAAGAAGCTTCACCCAATGATGGGGCATGAGACTTTTGGCAGCTACGTAAGTTTTAAACTGGCCACTCAGCACGAAAGCTATCTAATAAATTCATGTTTCAGTTCACCTATGGAGTCTCATGTGTGCGGTCTGAATCTGTTTCTGAAGTGAAAGCCAATGCCCCATTCATATTTGGGCTGGATCCTAGCTTTTTTGTCAGGGGGTTTGCACGAAATGAATGTGCTGAATGTCATGAGCTGGTCATTGGTAACGATGGAAAGTATACAAAGTTTGCTCCGATCCTTTACTTGGATCGAAGCAACTGCTTGCCATTGGATTTTTTGAAAACTCCTGTCCTGCTCAATGTACGTGTACACTCTGAATTGTTCAGCATGTGAATCACTCATGAAATTTGTCTTCAGGTGCTGAAAGTGTGTTTGTTTGGACGTGCCTCTTTATCCGGCAACCATGCTCCTGGACCACAGACCAAAGCACGGATCTGGGAGTTGCGATCTACATCAGTCGGTATGATAGCTGCGGCAGCCATTCTGGTAAGTTTCTGGTGTAGATTTGTTGGCTGATGTGCAGTCAATTCACCACACGATCATAGGCAATTTTTGTTCTTTCTGGCGATACGAGCTTCTTTGCTGTCGGCGACAAGACAGGCATCACGTACTTGGAGTTCCACAACTACTATTGTCAGAAACTAAGCTCTGGATCCAAGTGGGCAAAGTCCGTCTTCGCATACTTCAACAGATCTTTGTTTCCAGGAACATCATTGGTGGTTCCTGCTCCACAGACTACGGAGAAAGTTGGAGATGATATTGATATGGAGGCTGAATTCGAGCGCGCCATGCGTATGAATAGTAATAGTGTGGGGAGGGTTCCGACAGGGTCAAGCTCGCTAGCAGTCAGTTATGGTGACGGCGATGTCCTAGGCCACTCCGCACCAGCTCAAGTGGCTGCCCATGCTGGTCCATCGATCTCAAATGCTCTACTGTACGGACCTGGTCCAGGACCTGCTAACAGACCACCTGGATCTGTAGCACAGGCACCACTGCTTCCCGGTGCTGCTGCCTGTGGGCTTGTTGCCAATGCCAATGCTCCGCCACCATCGCCACCTCCCAGATCGCCTCTATCAGCTCTGTCGGTCACTCAGACAGTCTCCCTTACTAATGCAGCATCCGAGTCCGTCGCCCCTGGACTACTCTTGCAACCCAATGAGCCCGGGGTTGAGCTTCTACCTGCTTCCGCAGCCAAGAAGCACACTTCCAAGCGCAAGGGTGGCAAACAACCAGCTACTTTGAATGATGAAGGGGTTCGGCGACGATCGGGTAGGAACAAGTGAGATTCGTCGGATCTACCGGCAATGTCAATCTACTCAGGTTTTGTCATATGCTTTCCTTTTGTTTTCATGTCACGACGTGCAATTTTGTGCAATCTGAATGAATTGTTTTGTCTTCTTGAATCGCTCATGTTAATGGAACAAATTGCTGATTTCCCCTTCGAAAGAGCTAGGAGATTACTTTGTTTCACCCTCTCTTCTATCGATGACCGCTGACTCATTGACATTGGCAGTCTCGTATTGACATCAACGTGTCACCCCTGTCCCTTGGACGCCTCCCATGTCAGCTATAATGAATTCTCGTGCACTGACCTTACCTCTCCCATGCACCCACGGACCTTCCGCCTTGCTTCATCTCTCGCATTTCAGACCTTGCGCCTCCCATGCACCCACAGACCTCTCGCTTTGCTTCATCTCTCGCATTTCGGACCTCGGACCTCCCATGCATCCATGGACCTCTTGCTTCGCTCCATCTCTCGCATTTCATCTCGCGCCTCTCGTGCATCAACGGACCCCTCACTTTGTCTCATCCCTTCACGCTTTGCTTCATCTCTTGCATTTCAGACCTCAGACCTCCTGGCCCTTCTCTTCAAGTCGAAGACCTTTTCAACTTTTGTAACTGCAAGTTTACTCTGAAAACAGTTTTACTTCTTGCTAACCAGCTGGTGATTTCATTCTTCCTTGCACACCGGCTCGAATTCACTCATTGTTCCACAATATGGCAGATCTCCCCCGCACCGAGTACATTCACTCTCGCAACTTCATTCACCGTGACATCAAGCCTGACAACTTCTTGATGGGTATTGGGAAGCGAGGCAACCAAGTCAATGTGATTGATTTCAGGTTAGCCAAGTTCTGTGATCCCAAGACTCATCTTCACATTCCCTACAGAGAGAACAAGAACCTCACCGGCACTGCTCGCTACACGTCTATCAACACACAAGTAAGACCGCATTACCCCGTGGACGCGGCGACGACACCTCACACCATCACCACCACATTGACGACACGGCGACGACGACGACGCCTCACCCACAGCATCACCACCACCTTGAGGACGCGACGACGACGACGTCTCACTCACACCGTCGCCACCACCTTGAGGACGCGGCAACAACGAAGATGACGCAATATCGTTGATGGTGCTGGGCCATCAACGACATGACGACGTCGACGTGTGCAACCGCACGACAACGGCGACGACGATGACGCCTCACCCAGTCACCACC
>QFEM01002221.1:0-14214 GCA_003316205.1 Boletus bicolor
TGTCTCTACCATCTCCAGACTTCGCTCTAAAGAGCGTTCTGAGCTGCAGAAGTCCACTGGAGGTCATTCATCCAAGCTTTCTCCTACCAATATTCGCCATGCTGTTTACTTGATCTCTTCTCAGAAGGCTGAAAATGCAGTTCAGGTAGCCAAAGCTCTTGGCAACATCATCAACAAGCCTCTATCCCCCAGCACTGTTTGCCTTCACTTCAAAAAAACTGGTATGAAGGCAGTAGTCAAGTCCAAACAACCTCTTCTTTCTGCTAGACATTGCAAGGCCTGTTTAGACTTTGCTTATGCCCACAAGGATTGGACTATGGATGACTGGAAGAAGGTCATATGGTCTGATGAGACCAAGATCAATTGCCTAGGGTCAGATGGACGTAAATGGGTATGGAAAAAGCCAGGTAAAAGGCTCAGTGATAGGTTGATACAAGGAACTATCAAGTTTGGAGAGGGTTCCTTGATGATGTGGGGGTGTATGACCTGGCAGGGGGTTGGCTATGCTGCCAAGATTGATGGTAGGATGGATGGAGACCTTTACCTTCAAATTTTGAAGGATGAACTCCTGAATATCTTGGAGTTTTATGGTCTTGATCCTTCTAATATCATTTTTCAGCAGGACAATGATCCCAAGCATACTTGTAGGAAGGTCAAGGAGTGGCTAGAGGAGCAGGATTTCAGGACTATGGTGTGGCTTGCACAGTCCCCTAACCTAAACCCTATTGAACATCTCTGGAGTTACCTCAAAAGAAAGCTGTTACGACTTTCTATTTCTTTTCTTTCCTTTCTACACTTGCTACGATTACTCAGTCTACTTGTACTACCAGCACCTGGTGTACGTATCCTTCGTGCACTTGCTTGTCCCCTGGACTACTTTCCTTTTCTTCGCCCTTGGCTTCCTCCTCTTCCATACCGAGGGTACCTTCCCATTGTCTCACAACTTCGTTGATTCTTCTCACGATAGTCGGACACGTGTTTCGCATGCTCCATGCACGTGTCCATGCTTCCCTTCTTTCTCTGATCCGATTTATTACGATACACAGGATACGTGCTTCTCCCGATTCCATACGCATTATCCCACAGTTTATTCCGATCCCGCGATATCCCGCACTTGGCCCGTGCACGTATCCAGGGGTATATAAATCCTCTCTTTTACGACTATGATTCCTTAGCTTAGACCTCCTTCAAGTTACCTTGTATCTCATCCTGTGCTAAGGCAATCTATGCCTTTATCCTTTGACTCTCTAAGTCTCCGGTCTACTTCTGAGTGACTGCTCCTTGTTATTCCTTCTATAAGGAATCCTTGTCGGCCTACGGGTATCCACCCTAGTCGAACCCTTGCCCGCCTGTAGGAATCCCCCAGGCAACCACTGCGTCGTCACCTCACCCATGACTCCTTGTCCTCGTACTAAGGAATCCCCTTGAATACTCTCTTTGTGCACTTGTAGGAAAACCCCAAGTGCTAACTGCGTCGTCGCCCCTAAGCGACATCCTTGTCAGCGAAGGCCCCATTTGTTATAACTCCTCGCTTTTCCCCTCTCTTTTCGCATCACGTGACTTTTCCTGCGATCACGTGATCACTCACACTCCTTTATCAGGTGACCCTAGACTCCTATCACATGACCTTCCGCTCTTCTCATCACGTGATATCACCTGATACTTCTTTCTCTCACCCCTCTCCTTATCTCGTAGACCCTGACGTCATCGGTCCAGACTTTGGTCCGGACTCCCTATCTCTTATCGCTTATCTCTGACGTCATACCTCACACATCACACGCGGTATGCTTCTCCGCCCCCCCTCTTTAATCTCCATTTCCCCCTTTATCCTTTTATATCTGTTTACTCCCATGATGTGTTCCTTATCTCCTCGGTTATCCCACACTATGTCATACCCTACGCCCTTTTCCCCTTATGTACTTGTATTCCCATGTACTATAGCGATCTATATATACAGGCCCATTGGCACTAGGATCGCTAGTTCGATTCTAGTTGTCTTTGGGACCTGCTCTGCGGACCACCTCCCTGGTTAGACTCCACTGGTGTCAACTCACCTCACTACCATTGTTTCATCTTTGTCGGACATTGGTCCCACCGTTGGGTAGTCAAATCCTGGTACAAACTTAAGCAAGAGGTTCCCTCGGGCCGCCGCCTTCGTCGCTGCCGCCTCATTACTTCGCGAGTTCTCTCTTTCCCTTTTCTCTTCACGCGTTACTCTCTATCCAATCCCCTTCCTTTCTCACTCGGTCTTGGCTTAGTTCGTAACACCATTACGATAGCCTCCCAGCCGTCATAACAAAAGCTTGCAGAAGAAGAACACTCCCCTAAATGTTATAATATGAACATTTTCAAAACTTTTTCGGACTTCAACTTTTCTTTCTTCCAGTCACGTGATCAGTGCACGTGACCATGGGAACCAGCACATGACTAGGTCTAGAACCTATGACGTCATACCTCATGGTACCCATGACCTTTTAATTTCCGCTCTTCTCACACTGCCTCTTTAATCTCCGCTTCTTTCTTTCCCGTGCCTGGCTTCTTTACTTAGTCTATCTATGGTAGTTCCTCCCACGCATAGCATGGTCTGTGCGCGCGCCTGTAACATATATAAGGTAGACACTTGCAACTGGAATCCCCAGTCTAATCCACTTTGTTGTTTGCTCTACTGGTCATTGCCTGAGGGACTTGTTCTCTCTTGTAGGCCTGCATCAACAGGAAGCGACTACTCTTCCTCCTTTTCTTCTCCCGCACCTCATCTCTTTTATCGCCAGGACTTGTGTAGCCTGTGAGATAGTTCGAGCCTTGTGGATTTTGTCGTTCGCGATAAGGTCATAACACTAAAGGAATTCATGAGTTATGGAATAGAGTTGAGGAGAAGTGGGAGGGGATACCAGTGGAGGAGTGTCAGAAATTGATTGAAAGCATGCCCAGAAGGATTGAGGCAGTGCTCAAGGCAAAAGGAGGCTATACCAAGTACTAATATACCTTGGAATTCAAAAACTCAAAAACTGTTGCAATGAGATCACCATATTGAAATAGCCATATCCCAGGCACCTCTGGGCCGAATTACATAATTCTTTGATCTGTATATAGCCAGGGGTGTGGGTCACATTTCGCCCCACTACCACTAAGCGAGACTCCCACACCCTCGGACACTACAGAGTGAACACTTCAAAATAGACAAACATTGCAACGGTTTTTGAGGTCACTGTACATTTCACATGCATTGGCAATTCACCCCAATCACATCTCTGATCTCTCATTTCATCCATATCTTAGATTCACCCTTCACCCTAGTAACCCAGACTATGATGTCACTATGACATCACATTACGTAACCTTCCAGTACATTCTATATCTCATGCCTGCCCTAAAGCAGTCCAGTATATATAGTTGGTCAATTACTTGTTGTAATCTAGTTTTGGAATTTTATCTATCCGTTTACCCTTGAACTTGTGGTTAGACCCACATCCTGCTCACTATAGTACTTGGCCAGTTCTGCCTTGTACTCTCATTCCTTGTGTTGTGTTTGTCTGTAGATTGATCACTTGGCCCTTTGCCTTGTGGTTAGTTGAGGGCTTAACACAAGGGTTGGTACTAAGTGTTTCATATTGGGGTTGTGAACAGGTCAAGACTGTTACAATGGCCAGGAGGCTATCGTAATGGGGCCTTCGCTGACAAGGATGTCGCTTAGGGGCGACGACGCAGTTAGCACTTGGGATTTTCCTACAAGTGCACAAAGAGAGTACTCAAGGGGATTCCTTAGTACAAGGACAAGGAGTCACGGGTAAGGTGACGATGCAGTGGTTGCCTGGGGGATTCCTACAGGTGGGCAAGGGTTCGACTAGGGTGGATACCCATAGGCCGACAAGGATTCCTTATAGAAGGAATAACAAGGAGCAGTCACTTAGAAGTAGACCGGAGACTTAGAGAGTTAAAGGATAAAGGCGTAGATTGCCTTAGCGCAGGACGAGATACAAGGTAACTCGAAGGAGGTCTAAGCTAAGGAATTGTAGTCATAGAAGAGAGTGTTTATATACCCCTGGATACGTGCACGGGCCAAGTGCGGGATATCGCGGGATCGGAATAAACCATGGGATAATGTGTATGGAATCGGGAGAAGCGTGTATCCTGTGTATCGTGATAAATCGGATCAGAGAAAGAAGGGAAGCATGGACACGTGCATGGAGCATGTGAAACATGTGTCTGACTATCGTGAGAAGAATCAACGAAGCTGTGAGACAATGGGAAGGTACCCTCGGTATGGAAGAGGAGGAAGCCAAGGGCGAAGAAAAGGAAAGTAGTCCAGGGGACAAGCAAGTGCACGAAGGATACGTACACCAGGTGCTGGTAGTACAAGTAGACTGAGTAATCGTAGCAAGTGTAGAAAGAAAAGAAAAGAAATAGAAAGTCATAACAAAGACTAGCATTGGACTATAGATCTTTATTAGGTCTTTCAATGACCAGTAACACAAAATACAGACAGCTTGGATCAAGGCTTGGATTGCTCATGATGGGGGGTGCTTTGGGTGTCCAGCATAGGGCTAACAGCCTAGCAAGCCAGTTGGGATGAATGTTATACATATGACACTACAACTCAACCTTATCTTATCAATCCTTCTGATGGAACTTCTTGACAGGCAAAGATTGGAGCTTCTACACTACTGATCCAGGTCTTAGTAGTGCCTGTCTCATATGACCACCCCCCAGATCAGACCATTTGTCTGATTCTTCTTTTTTGACTCAGCATGTCAACTTTCTTTTGATGCAGTGTGGAAACAATATTCTTTTTTCTGATTGATTCAACTTGTCCATTCTCTTTTGGTGCAGTGCAGAAACTCAGACCATTTGTCTAATTCTTCTTTTGACTTGACTTGTCCATTTTCTTTTGGTGCAGTGCAAAAACAAAGTAACAAATATATTTCTGTCTAGTCCAGCCCCTCATAAAGTAGTTATGATATCTATATCTATCCTTTTAACATGGAAAATCTAATCACTCTTACAATTGTACACCTAACAGGTCTTCAAAAAATACAGCAAATTATGAATTGTTTTCAAGACCATATAGAATTGATCTAGAGGTTTGTAATCACTTAATACTAGCTTTTATATTGTACTATTGTATGGGCTGTTTTTTTTTTGGATATCCACACAAAACTCTTCAACTTTGAAACAGCCTGATATAGAATAAATGGATGGAGAATATAAATATGGGTATGAAAAAGATATTGTGTGATACATATTATAGAGCCAGTAAGCAGTTTGTTATTAATATCCATTATTCCAACAAAATTCTAAGAGAGTGATGGTTTATTCAAATGAATGAAGTTAGAAAAGGAAAGAAGAAAAATATAATAAACTGAAGGACTGAAGAAAGTTAAAGTACTGGCTAGGAAAGTACTGGTTAGCTGACACTACCAAAGTATGTAACTGAGTCTCAGCCCTAAATTATGATTTTGAAAAATAGTAGTGGTTCATCTTTGCAAGATTGAAACATTTGACAATACTTTTGTTATCCATATATATTGATCTTCATTCCTGTGACATGATTTTAATTGTGACTTGGACATCCATAGACATTGATCTGGGTATCTCTAGGCAGGCTCTATCATCATAACAAAACTCATTACCAGTTCCTCAACTTACCATTAATCAGACAGATTTCTGTGAAAAAAAAGAAAAAGAAAAAGAAACAGCCAATTTCATTATTGGTATTGATAATTCATATGTTGATCAATCAGTATATTCAAACTCAATTATGCTTATTAGATTCCTCCTACTAAACCCTCAAAAAGAGCTCTATCAGATGCCAAGAGAATAGCATAGTCATTCTATGAGATAAACTTGTGAGTGAATGGTTAACAAAGACAATAACATAAAAACAAAACTTGAAAATACATCAACTTGAAAGAGAACCAACAACAATCATTCAATGGTTGAACATAAAAATATGAAATATTAATACAATCAAAGATGTACATACCTCAATGACATTAGGATAGACTTCTGCTAACTGAACAGCTGTCTCTTTCAGTTGTTTCTTCAAAACACACAGATTGTCTTTTAAGACAGTATTACCTCTTCTCTCAATATCCAGACATCCAACCCAACACCGTCCAAGGGCATCAACAATTGTTGTGGACCACCCTCCCATTCGGGGGGCACAGGTGCGGAAGAGGACAGATAAGCTGGATAATGAGGCGAGGTGAAGTGCAATGTCTGCTGTGGATGATTCTGAGCCATGATGCGACGAGCTTTCCGCGTCGTAAGAAGATTCTTCATTGACATCGAGAACACTTCCTGCATCGGCGACAACAACGGGAAGAGCCAAGCCAAGCCACTCAGCTAAGACAGGGATAATACCCTTTAGGAAACGAACACCCCCTATCCCAAGCGCCGACAAGACGGGTGCTAAATTTTGGGCTGCTGCAACGAGGGTTGGGTTGAAAGATCCCTTTTGTGGCGTCAGCGCCTGCAAAGGAGTTTCTGTAACATGGACGGGATTTATGTCCATATGATCCGAATCGGCGAAGGGGTCAGGATCAGGGGCTGAAAACGAAACAGGAGGGAGAAAGGTAGGTGTGTACATTATAACCGTGCCGAGTAGGGAGGAAGAGAGAAGAGTTGAAAGTCGAGAAAAGCGGGTGGATAACGACTTGACTTGCGATGATGACAGGGTGTGGGTGAGCGCTCCAGCCGGTATTCCCTGGAGTTCGTTCTCATGTAACGAAATCCCGTGTGACGGAAACGCGGAGGGGCTGGTGAGGTCAATAAGCTGAAGGGTGGTCATAACGGCTAAACGTATGAAGTCTGGCATTGACTGGTCTCCGAGGTGTGACAATGAATTTGTGAGAGACTAAAGTAGATTTCAACAATGTAGATGTTTCAGATGCAAGTGTGAGAACATCAAGATGCTACGCACGGTGAACATCAGCGCGTCTACACCGGTTCGAAGGAACAAATCCGGAGGCACGCGAGTTAGCATATCAGAAACCAGACGGACGCCAAGGAGCTTGTAGGGTACTTGGTAGTCATCTAGGAAAGACATGATTGGGGGTAAGAAAAGTGGCCATGCGGTTTCGTATGCTGAGGACTAGTTGATGATGAAACAGGACTATCAGTAAGCACCATGTACATTAGGGCATAGATGGACCAGACCTCCGTGTTTAGGAGACACCAGCGGATGACCTCATCTAGACCCGGATGTTCCTTCCATGGTTGTTCGATATACGTGTCTTGTACATTTGCCGGGCGGGGCAGGATCCGTGCTGTGGATGTGTGAAGGCGTGGATGGGGAGTCGGAGCAAAGAGAGGTTTGACAATCTGGGTCAGAACGTGGACAATGAATTCGTCCGAAGTAGGGATTCTGGCAAGGTGAGCTGTAACGAATATTAGCGAGGACGTGTCTCGAGAGACTGAGCGGGGTACCAGATGCGAGTGAGCATGTCGCCGGAGAGGACCACTGGGCTGCCGCCGTTAATGGGGCAAGAACGCGGACGAGATCAGCTAGTTCAGAAATCGAGAGCGTGGAGACGTCCAACGAGTCCAGACGGATGAGTAAGGACTCCGTGTTTGATTTCCATGCGTACAGATCAACCAGGACGGTCGTATCCGCTATCTTGTCATGCCGCGCGAAAGCAGCAGGAACAACGAGCGAGTTGAGCGTCTGTTGGAGGGTGGTCATCATCCACTCGGACTCTACCGCCAACCATTCAAATGTGTCCATCTCAGTTTACTATTTGACGACGGCAACAGCTTGGAACGGCCATGAACGCATCTCTCCTCAGTACGCCTGCCGCCGAGTGACGAGCTCATGCTAATATTGTGTTGTTCGGTCGTTGATAGATCCATTTATCATCACCCACCCCACAACGGTACAGACCTCGCTTGTCTCGGGTGCCTCGTTTGCCCGTTTCGACCCCTCTGGGCAGCTTCTTGCAGCTGCACGTAGTGACGGCTCAGCCGTCATATGGGACCTTGATACGAGAGCTACAATCAGGTGGTGTGAGGGTCATGTAAAGGGAGTCACTGCCATAGAGTGCGTCCTACCAGCTCCGTAGCCCGCGCACGACACTCACTGTCGTAGCTGGTCACGCAACTCCCGATACGTTCTCACTGCCTCCAAAGACTGGAACATCATCATCTGGGATCTCGCGTCACCTTACGACCCACCTCACAGACATGCAACTATTAGATTTGATGCACCAGTCGTTGCAGCAAACTTTCACCCAAGGAACAGGTGGGCAAGTTTATCGAGGCTTCCATGGTCCGTCTTGACGATCATGTCCTCCGTAACCCGATCTCAAGCCGTATTATACTCGCCCTCCTAAGTACAGGCGAAGCATATATCGTCGATTCACGCAGCACTCACCGTGGTCGGTTTGAGCTATGCGATGAGGACGAAGGTGATGAGGGGGTACGGTATGTTGTCTCCTTTCACTTCCTCGACACCATCCCAAGTGGCGCATGTCGGTCTTCGTGGTTTCCCGAAATTGATGTGCTCGCGTGTGGCCTGATGTGTTCCACTCATATCTAGGCCTATAATGACCTCCGCCCGATTCGACCCAACAGGTCGACATGTCTTCGTTGGTACTTCTGCAGGCACAGTGTACGTGTTTAATGTTCGAACAAAAGGGGTGAGTTATGGACCCGCTTTCATCGTTCATTATCTCGAATGTTCCGAGATTGGGGTTGCACGATCATGAAAATGTGGAAAAGTACCGAGTTCACATCTTCCTCACAGCTTATTGCGAGGCATCGCATATCTGGCGCAGGCGTCATCAAGGGCCTCGAGTTTGCCAAGGGAGGTCGGTGAGTACTAGTAGTATTTCAGCTTACCCCTTTCCTTGTGGCTTACCTGGTGTCCAAAGGCGTCTGGCGACGAATTCATCTGACAGAACCATTCGCCAGTTTACACTTCCTAGTTATCTTTCGCCACCATCCTCTGCTAGAAATGGTGTTTCGTCGTCGTCCACCTCTCCCCCAGTCGAATACGCCATCGGACGAAACTCGAATTCCAACGGCAATGGTGCTACAGCGTCTGAAACCAGTCCGACCCCTACTATACTCGAGACAGAGTTAGAGCCTACACACAAGTTTAACGATCCGATCTCGAAAGTTGCATGGCATTCAATGTCATACAGTCCGGACGGAGAATGGTTAGCTGGAGGTATGTAATTGGGCAAATCATTGTTCTGTTTTATGTAATCACCACCCTGTGCCGTTGTCCACTTTGGATACCCCCTTATAGGCGCGGCGGACCCAGCGACGCATAAGATCTACATATGGGATATCTCTAACGATGGTCAATTTGCGAGTGCATTAGATGGAGGGAGAGAACCATTGATAGATGTTCATGTAAGTTCCTCTTCCCTTTTTCGCGGTTCTAGCTCTATTTCGCTTTGCTTCCCGTCTCACAGTGGCACCCATCTGGGCCGCGCCTCGCTTCAACCACCAACCAAGGCACTATTCTCATCTGGCATAGCCCCTCCCCTGAACGATGGGGTGCATTCGCAGGAGGATTTGAGGAAGCGGACGAGAACGCTTGGTACGAAGAAGGAGAGTCAGAGTTTGATCTGGCGAGTTTTCTGGAAAGAATGTAGTGAACAAACCTTTAATCTTATCGTCGGAAACAGGAGGACGAAACTCAACTTGCGCTCCGGAAAAAACTCCAAGAAGACGAAGACGTCGATATTTTAGGCGGGATCGAGGAAGGTGAGCTTCCTAGCCCTCGCGCCGGACCGAAACCATTCTCTAAGTAACATCCTTCGAAAGGGGAAGGGGTCGGAGCTGAAACAGGTGGACGAGGCACTGGGGACCAGGATTTCGATTGGGCAGACGATGACATGGACGACGATTGCAAGGGATGGCGGATGAAAATTCTCATGATCGAAGGGGAGGATGGATTTTAATTAGGCGTTGGGATCAAATGAAGACCACCGATGGAAGACGCCTGGTGTCGGCGCCGCTGCGAAAACAATTTAGACATTATTAACAGCCAACAATCGACGGTATATGTTGACGCGCTCAGACGATATAAAGTCATCCTACTTCGGTATCTACAATTTTTCTTTCCTTTGCATCCCAAGTCCGGTGTACAATGATCTAATATCATTAAATAGCAGCTTCCTCCATTTGCTGTCTCCACCGTTTCTGAATATCGATAGTTTCTCTGAATATCTTGTACTTCGCCTCAAAGAGTTTCTTGACCTTTGAGGATGGAGCAGGAGCCACAAGGGTACCTGGGAGGCTCATCTCGACCTAGGAGCGCGAGTAGTGTGAACACTTAAATTCAGATATGATCATTGTCATGAATGCGAGACTCACCATGATTTTCCACATTTGTTCAGACGCCGTTACTTTCTCAGCCGCAATCCTCCCCAGCATTGCCGCGCCGAGTACAACAGCTTCCGAATAAGACGCGGGAAGAACAACCGGGACACTACAAACGTCGGCAAAAAGTTGCATGAGAACAGTGTTACGCGCTTGTCCACCGGAAAGGTAAAGGGAATTGATATCGTGGCCCGCGGTATTCATTGAGTCGATGATGTGACGCGTCTGTAAAGCAATGGCTTCGAGCGTCAGGTAATATTTCTTGGACAGATCGGCGATGGAAGCATCCTGAAAACCATAAGTACGGGGAGTTGACGAGAAAGATTCAACGTGCAAGTTCGAGACCTATGATCGAACCTCTCATGCGAGGATCTGCGATCGGTGACCTATTTCCTGTGAACAATAAGAAACTTAGCATCAGCACAGTAAGTTAGCATACCATGGAAGTCTGGGTAGAAATGAATGTCTTTTGTAAGTTCCGTGAAGGATTCGACTTGTTTCTCCTGCCGTAACTTTTCGAGTACTTCGAGAAGGACTTCCGAGATGACAAATGTCAGCATTGCCAATGCTCACAGCATCACACTAGGGAGCCGTCAGACTGACCTTGATGGATGTTCTTCTGTTCTTGCTTGGCCCGTTCTTGGAGCTCGGGATACGCAGCATGAGTAGTGATCACAAAGTCAATGAGTTGGCCGGTTGAAGATTGTCCACCCTCATTCATCCACCACCCAGGGAAAGCAGCGTCCTTGGTTACAGATTCAGCTCGGAGATCTCATATCAATGGTCGATAGAGTAGCTCGTCTCACCCTGTAAGGGCCCCAGACACCGTTTACGAATACCCCTTGTGTGCTCTGGCGCGGAATTCAGTGTTACGCCGGAAATGGTAATAATCACACTAACTTGCACCAGGTGGCATGTACTTGTCCCCGCGACTGCAGCAAGCCTATGACGCGACTCGTCAAGGGAAGGAACCGCTGATAGACGTCCGTTCTCTGTATACCGTGCCCCGACTGTACCCATCCAACCCGCGTACCTTCATAAATCATTAGCGCCCCGGATTCATTGAAGGGATTGTAAGGGCCAAATGCTTACGCGTCGATGAGGCCGCTGCCAACAGACGTTCCCTTTAACAGACCAAGGTCTTTTGCAGCCTCCTCTGTGAGGCCTTGGCCGATTGGTGTTCCAGCAGGTTTGACACGACCTTTGGCAGCCCCCATTTGCCTCCATTCGCCTCCGTCAATAAGCTCCGCAAGGCCAATTCGAGTAAAGAAATCTTCTTGCCAACCCTTGCCAGGAACAAAAGAGCATTTGCACGTCGTGGAACAGAAGGACCGAGTGTTATCTCCAGTGCATTTGTAGGTGAAGAAATCGGGAAGATCGAAGAATTGACACTGGGAGAAATGAACCACGTCCATGTGTTTCTTTAACCACAGGATCTTCGGGACCTCCATTTCGAGCTATGGATAGAACTCAGTATGATCGGATGGGGGGAGGATATGAACGCAAACATACACTCATCGTCCCACCGACATAATTCAGAATAATGGATCCAGTTGAGTTGATGAGTTCGGCTTCCTTCTCAGCTCTATGGTCTGCCCATAAAACGATGTTCCTTTCGCCGCCAACGCTTCCGATATCTTTCCCCTTCGTCACGGAGACCGGGTTTCCTTCAAAGTCCGTGACCGCGAGTGAACAAGTCGCATCGAATCCGAGACCTTTGACCGCCCTTTTGTCTACACCGGACCTGCCCAGTACATTCCTGACGGCGATGCATATCTTGGACCAGATATCTGTTGTTGATTGCTCGAAGATCCTGTGATCGTTCTCATCGCGCCATGTCTTCGTATCTTGGGTATCAGAAGCTGCGATGTGACCACCCGCGTCGACAAGGCATGCTCGTGCAGAGCCTGTCCCGATGTCAATGCCGATGTAGTAGTACTTCTCAGTGCTCATGGAGGCGGTAGAAACAGAAGAGGAAAATGAATGAACGTGTACGATATGGGTACCCCACGCTTTTTCCTATTTCTTGGAGCCCCACGGCATTCCCAGCATGTCATTCTGTACGCCTTATCTCGGGGAGCTCCGCAACGCGCCGAGTGATCCATGGGGCTGTAGAATTGGTTGAATGGAGTCTTATCTTCGTGTAACCATCCGCGACTTGGATAAGGAACTGAACTGTGTGACAAACCGACCACTCGTCCGGTTGACCAAGCATCCAACTTGAATCCAACGCCTAGATGTCTTCAACAGTGCGCCCGATCGTCTTCATGGACATAAATATCGGAGAAACACCTGCAGGACGTGTCAAAATGGAGCTATTCAGTGATGTCGTTCCCAAGTGCGTTCTCGGCCTGGTCTCCTGCTCGTGTTCTAACACTCGTTCTAACACTCGACAGGACAGCCGAAAATTTCAGGCAGCTCTGTACTGGTGAATGCAGGTGATTCGCATCTTCTTTGCAACGAGTACTTTCTCTGATCAGGTCAAGGACATGATAGACGGGATGCTCGTCCACAAGGTTATAAGAATGCGACCTTTCACAGGTGAGCACCTTGCATGCAGGGACTCTCTAGGTAATTTTTGACTGTGATTGTAGAGTGTATGATATTGAATAGAATGGGTCTTCCTGACTGCTAACCCTTAATCAGAGTACCCAACTTCATGTGTCAGGGTATGTTGTCGATTGGCTTCTTCAAAATACACCAGCTCATCCTTCCATAGGCGGCGATTTCATAAACGGCGATGGTACTGGCTCCTTCTCGATATACGGGAAGAACTTCCCAGTTCGTCCCAATATAATACTTATCTCATCGGCTAGTACTCAGTCTTTTATTAGGATGAAAACTTCCAAGAGAAGCATACGGGCCCCGGTCTTCTGTCGATGGTACGGCATGCCACGTTATCGTCTTGCGCATCTTAACGTCCTCTAGGCTAATTCCGGCCCAAACACGAATGGTTGTCAGTTCTTCATAACTACAGACAAGTGTGACTTCCTCGACGGGAAGCATGTCGTATTCGGGAAGGTGATTGACGGCATGCTCACACTTCGCAAGATCGAACATGTACCTACTGGTCCCAATAACAGGCCCAAGCTGGTCGTCAAGATAACAGGTGAGTAGTCATCCCACATGGAAAACACCCACAATGACATCCTTTACAGAATGTGGTGAAATGTAGGACAGGAGAAGGGAGATGACCAGCTTATCTATCACTTCGTCGTGGGCCTAAAATACAACTTGACCCCTTTCGAATTGATTCAATCATGCATGCGCAGCGGGGATGGATGCACGAGGCTTCATGGTAATATGGTTGAGCCTGAATGAAACCTGATGCACGCGCAAATAACGTTCCCTGAGGTTTGCTTTCACTTCACCAATGTATCTAACATATGTAAGATCAAAAGTTGGTGGCGACACGTCCACGCCCGCTATTGTTGCGTCACCTCGTTGTCACAGCTTTTGCTTTCGTTTGCTTCGCAACGATCACTCAGCTTTCGCGTTCTTTGGAAGAGCCCATCTCTTGATGGATGTCGTGAGTAAAACTTCCAAGGACGAGATATATAGCCTTCAAGAACAATGCGCTAAATTTACGACGACAACAATGCTTACCCCATCTATCAACAAACAGTACAGCTAGACCTTCCAAGGGAGACCCCGGAACAATTAGCGGCAGAAATGGCGAAGCAAATATATGAATTTAGCTATGTTGGCTATGCTCAGTCACGGCGTCGTGCGCTCTTAGGGACTAGAACCCAGATCACTGTCATGAAACCTAATATGCCCACCAATCTACACGTCATTGGATGTCAAATCGCCGGCGCGGAAGGTATATTTACTTACACAGGTTGGAGCGTTGCAATCCCAGCTTTTGAGGCGATGGCCCCT
>QFEM01002224.1:0-10965 GCA_003316205.1 Boletus bicolor
AGGATATTTTCGGAAAGGGGGGTTTTCACACTCCAAAAGATTCAATTATTCTTCGTAAAATGGAAGGTGAGTTTATGTCGATTCGCTGCGTCCGAACTCGAACCATGTCACATCTATCTATATATATGGACGTTTTCTGGAACGACTCGCGCTCGCTCTTATAGACATTGGGACAGGTAGACGTCGTATACGTACGTACGTGTATCTGGGGATCGGACGTTTGCGCTCACACGCAAGCCTTGTTGACACCAGCATGGCAACAGTGCCTTTGGACGCTTGGAGACAGGTTCCCAGGTTCACCACGCGTCTCACAGTATTCGCATGAAAGGCACAGAAACGCCAAAGATTACTCTCAGGTGCCATGCTGAGTTGTTGGACGCTAACGCCAGACGCTTCGGTATTCCCATATACATAGTCTGTTTGAAAGCTGACCGGGTGCATCCGGGACATCGCGTTGGACATGGAGTACGACAGCGACGAAGGTGTCGAAGATGTCGACCATCAGATCAAGCTACACGACACCGCGCGCAAAGCGATTCACCGAAGCGACAAGGAAGAGCATCCAAGCTAGCCTGGAAATTTTACCACCCTCCCGGACTAAACCTCCAGCGACTTCATGTTGTCGAGCACCGTCCAAAATAAGATGCCGAAGAAAACGGTTGACGTGATGGAGCTGCTCGCAGCTCAACGACCTATTCAACCAGGCGTACACGAGACGGGTTGCGCGGCCGGATAGGATGATCCCCCCCCAATTCGTTCGTGGTCGAGGGGGTGACTTTACGTTACGGTGTTCTCGATATCTAATTATGTTCGAGCCATCTTGGATGGTAAATTGTGCGTTTGGAATAGACACGCAATGCGCGCGTGATCGCGGTGAATACGGAGCACAGAAGCAACTGTTAGCTCTCATAAATAAGTAGGGAAACGTGGCAACCTCGTGTACCCTAGATCCATTCTACTGTGTCACCGGGAATCCTCCAAGTCCGACTCGTCACGCACAGTACGTGCGCACGAGTATCCGGGTATCTCCTATGTATGGTATCTGGCTTGGTTGCTCTGTTTCGAGAAATTATCCGGGACCTAGGGAATACAAATTGACTGTCCCGTTCAAATATTTGATTTAGCAACTTCTTCAAGGCAGTTGCAGCTTCAAAGGGCGGCGGAAGCGGATACTAGCACGTCCAGAGAGTCACTCGGAGTCACCACCATTAGTTCACTTCAATATTGGTCTTAGGGGCTACCATGTTTTGCATGTTTCGTCGGGATATCCAAATGGGCAGTAAACTGATAGCACCGTAAGTATTGCTACACGTCCATGGAAGTTCCAGACTGTTTTCCAAGCGGGGAAAACAAAAGACAAGGATGACATGCCAGAAGGAGTCGCGAAGGATTCAAATTACTATGACGGTATGGTATCAATATACGATCTTGGTTAGGATGACACAAAATGCTTTTGATAGCCCTCAAATGCGGACCTGGCATCATCAAGCAGAGTGGCGAGGAGTTTGATATCGCTCTCTCCGAGGAGTGAGTGATCATCCTGATCAAGCCCCAGGGATGTCAACGACTCGGACGTCAATCTGCTCTCCTTCAGCTGTCGAATCACCTTATTCCTCCACCGTTGCCACACCTGTGTATCGTTCGGGATGAAGTCCCGAAGGAGATTTCCAGGATTTACGCCACCGTACGGACTCTCCATTCCGTCACAGACGAGGAGACAGGCGAAGACCGCCATCGCCGTCCTCGTTCCAAGACGGAATTTCCGCATCTTCGGTCTGCCTAGTTTTTCGAAGAGGACTTCCGCCTGGATCTTCTCCTTCTCCAGTGATGAGAGGTACGAGTTATAGACCCATGAGACTCCAAGCGTCGCGAGGAACATGATTTGGCCGAAGAGGACTCCCTGGGGGATAAGGAGCAGCTGGAGCAAAAATTGGACGAGGAGGAGCAGAGAACACAAGCCGATGGAATTGTATGTGGGCCCTCCGCTTATTGTCAACAGAAATTTCCCTTTCGTGATCGCGTTGACATCCCTTTCAGCCCCTTTCAACACGACTACTGTGTCATATCCTACAAGCATCCCATCACCTGGCGGCGCACCTGGTGCTGGCTGCTCGACAGTATGGAGGGAGAGTTCTCCAGAACCAATCACTAGACAGGCGACCCCACTGGAGATGATACCGAGTAAGATCATTGTGAAAGAGTACCAGTCCGCAATCAGAGCACACATGATGCAGCCTAAGAAGCTGGTTTGGATAGGGATGAATGCGAGAAGTGCGTTGCCAACGTCTCTTTGGGGAACCTGTCCATCGTACTTGACGTCCTTTAGTTCCAAGAAGGCGATACTACTTGGAGCAGTTTCCCTTCCCGCAATTTGTATTAAACCGTCTTGATCTTTGGCGTTCTCCATCGTAAGGTATCCCAGGTGGCCAGTCTGCATTTCTGTCCCAGAAAGGGTGGCAACATACTTTGGTCCTGGCCTTCCGTCGAGCCCAAACGAGACTGCCGGAACCTCATTTGGACCTGGGAATAGCCCATCCCAGAAACGTGAGGCTGCGAGTTGGCCGAAGCGTTTGGCGATGGTATAACTTCCCGGTGAGTTGTACCATCCTAACCACCTTCTACCCTTGAATAGGTGAACGGTGGCCATGGCTGAGATTGCCTCTTCACCACCAAAGAAGCCAGCCACTCCGGATGTATCGAGAGTGAATTTAGTATTTTGGAGAGGTCTATCAAGGACGGGCATCGTGGACGGGTATCGCTTCCTCGTTGCCTGTAGTCCCCCGCTTAAAGTACTCGGTACAATATTCCCGCTTGCAGTCAATATTCACATCACGAACACCCCTGGACCCAAGAAGAACACTGCCATCGCGTGGGAATGTGTTCCTCACGAGCGTCAAGCACATCCTGGACTTACTTTGGTGAGTCACCTTGCTGCGCTGACACCTCTCGTAGATTTGATCACTTTCTTCCGTGGCTGTCGTATGTGGCTGCCGTTTTTCCTAATACCCCTCTCCTGAGTACGTCAGTTGTTGTCACGCAACTTCCTCACTTCAAGTTCGGCAAAGACAGACAACGTTGTTGTTTGACGACTTTGCAAGCAACTCCTGCGCTGTATCTGCACTTCTAGGGTTTTATTCTTGAATCCGATAAGCTGGTCTCCTTGAACATCACCTCGTCGTTGTGGTCACACAAGGTCTGATGGCGTCCTTCACTGTATTCTTCCGAGTTCCTAAATCTATAGCCTGTGGGATATCTCTGCAGTTCTCCGTCGCCTCCGTATGCAATCCAATAGATATGAGCCTCTAGGCCCTAGGGACCTAGGTCCTCTGTTTGTTTCAGGGACAGGTGGGGTTGTCAACATACTATGCATGCATTTCCGCATTATTAACCCCTGTCACGCATCGCTGGCGTCGAGACCTTGCCGAGACCCCACCCCATCTGTTCCTGTTTTGGGGTGCTTATCAATACGATCACTGCCAACAGCTGCGCCGTACAGGATGGTCGGCTCATGTCGGGTGAGCACTCTACAGCATGTTCTCACAACCCTCTCGCTATACCCTTGTGTATCCTGTCATGTTACTTGGCTTGGTCGCACCAAAATTTCCAGAGATGACAGGCTCTCGAAACGATCAGAAGCTGCGTATCTCATCGGTAAGTGTTCATTTGGTCACAATTCTGACGACTGACAAGAGTGATGGCAGGAGTGCCAAAATCCCGCTCCCGAAGAAAAGGTTACGCCGGCGCAGATTGTAGATGAAATAGCGCAGAAAGTGCTTTCGGGCATGCCTCTACGTTTCATCAATCTGAACACGGGGACTTTCACCTCGAGCACGGAGCTCCTTCGTATTTTCAAACGTTCACCCGGATATCAGACACTTGTAACCGACAAGGTTCTCACGTCAGACGAGCTCGCAGAACAGGCAGAGGACGTTATACGCAAATACTTTGCGTATGTCATGTTGTCTCACGTATGGGGTGAAGAAGAACCTTTATACGGAGACGTCAAGTTGATTACGAACGTTCTCGAGATGTCGCCTTCTTCCCCTGGTACCCTCAAGTTACAAAACTTTTGTCGCATAGCCAGGCAGCGGGGTTTCCGGTGGTGCTGGAGCGATACTTGCTGTATAGATAAATCCAGCATTGCTGAACTACAAGAGTCCATCAATACCATGTTTACATGGTACCGAAACTCAGCGCTTACCATCGCCTTTCTCTTGGACGTTCTCCAATCTACTCCGGACGCGCTCAAGCGAAGTAAATGGTTCAAGCGAGGTTGGACTCTCCAGGAATTGCTCGCGCCCACCGCTATAGAGTTCTACAAGGGCGACTGGACGCCTTTCCTCGTACCATCCGCTGGAGATGCTACTCCGCTGAATTACAAGCTTGTCCCAGAATTCGTCCAATGCATGGAAGACACCCTCGGCATCGACAAATCGTACCTCGTCCACTTCAACCCCGGGCTGGACGACGTGAGAGAAAAGTTGCGATGGATGGCAACTCGGAGGACGACCAAGGTCGAGGACATGGCTTACTGTCTCCTCGGAATCCTCGATCTTCGTCTTCCAGTGCTATACGGCGAGGGAGAAAGAGCGTTCGTCCGGCTTCAGGACGCAATCATGAAGCTTACCGATGACACGTGTATCTTTGACTGGGTGGGGAAACCGTCCAGCCTCAACTCCTACCTCGCCCGGTCTCCATCTTGTTTCCACCAGGCTACGTGGCGTCCCTCTCCCTGTCAGACTACAGCTGAGATACCCGGGTTTGAAGCTGTGAGCGAGTTTACTCATAAGCTCTCCGCTGCATTGTTACGGGTCGCGGAGAGCCTTGTCAATGACCCTCCTCTTGGCCACTTCATCGCAAATGGCAGGATGAACTTGCGTATGTTCGTGTACCAAGTCAAATCCGTGGAACTCACGGCCTCCACCGAGGACCGAAAGCGGTGGGTATACATGTACCGCGTCAAAGCGGAATGCCTTGAGCCGGTGACCGTCGTCACGACCTATAAGTTCCCAGACACCCATTTTACCGCACGTTCTCTTTCGTTTGGACGCGTCTGGGATAACGCTCTTCGGGCGATTCCGACAAGCAATGTTCGCAGAACAACAGACGAATGGGATGATCCTGTTAGCGACGACGGAAACCCTTGGTCGTTGAAGAATGATGACTACCTCGCCGTATTGGCGAAGCGTTTGCGGGAGCCTTTTGTCGCCCAGCTCTTGGTCGTCCATCCGGATGGACAGTTTCGGAGAGTTCACACGGAGGAGCGTATTGTAGCCCAGCCTCGCCTTGCAGAATTGCTGGGCCTGCACACCCCAAGGACATTAATCGTGTACTGACCTGAAGAGGCGGTGTCTTCCGCATTCATGTATCTAGTAGGGACCTGTAGCGATATCGAGGAGATGAGTACATGGACGCACGCCGATTCCTAATTTTTCTATAGATGTGCATGTCGTACTGTACATTTCGAACTATCAGAATGGGGGGCAAAGACGGGTTCCGTTGGTAACGAGATGGTCCTTGACCATGGGACACGCTCATTATGCCTGGAGGACCACACCGGAAACGTCTATCGGACGTTGGAGTAAACGAATCATATGAGTGTAGTGCACCAGCTCGTCACCAGGTGAACATTATATACCACCTCCGAATAAACTGATCACAGCGACTGGAGGAGGGCTACCTTCTCTTTGTTTCGTCTGCCCACAGTATGCAAAAACGTATTTCGACGGGTGCCAGGTAACCGTTGGTGACGGCGCTAGGGCTGGCACACGATGCAATGGGATAGACGTCTCTGTTGCGCACTAGATCAAAATCGCGAGATCAAAAATGACACTAAGATGCAGGAGTGAGAAATCACGTACGATGTCAATGTATGATCCAGTGCTGGCTATCGCCAGATATTCGCCATCGAAAGAAAAACTGAGAGCATTGATGGCGTTTCTGCAAAGAAAGATGTGTTTATGATGCGGCAGAGACGCTCTCTCGACCACGTACTCGCAAGATGCTATCGTCCGTGCACAAATCCATTCGCTCAAGTCAAATATGTTGACTATCGAGTCGTACCCGCCAGAAGCGAGATACCTGTGCGTCAAGTTCAACTTGTTTACATAGCAGACGTGATGGGATTCATTGACCTTCCTCGGGGATCGAGGGCCACTGCGACGCAACCACCCACATGAGCAGCTGGACTTTCTCGCAGCGTCAACGTCGGATAATCTACTATGCGGAGGGTGTGCTCGGAGTGATGCGTCAAGATAATACCATCTCCGACATGGTTAAACATGGCAGTCGACGCAGCAGTGGTCTGATGGCCATATCGTGAGATGTGAAGACTTCGAATGGAAATACTTAGCGTTTACCCCATCTTTATCCGAAATCTGCCACACTTCTTTGGATGATTCGTTGTCTTTCCCGTACGTTAGGAAGAATAACTGATGTCCTGCAGATGTATATAACAGAGATTTGCCATCTGGAGCGTAGTTCGTCTGTACTGGTGACACTTTTAACTGGATCTGTTGCACGTGGCGGCTTTCTTGAAGCAAATCGTCAGGGGGATGATTACAACACGTTAATGACCATACGTCGCGCATCCCAAAAAACAATTCGCCTGTCCCTCTGACTGGACGTACAGAATAATTCGGGATGGGTTGGATTCCACGATACGTGGTCAACATCGTCAGAGTGACCTCCGGAGAAATGTGTTGCAGCTCTGTACTCCATCTGAGCTCTGCGTGAGTAATGAGTGTATATGATACAGCACGCGTAAACTCACGCCTGTTTCTGGGGCCCACAATCTAGTGATTTTGTCGATGCCCACTCCCGCGAGGCGTTTGCCATCGCAGCTCCATGCGACGTGAGTCATAGCTTGTTGAGAGGGTATTCGAAGGTCGCGCGGTTTATGTGCGGGGAAATTTTGTGCCTATAAGGAAGCGAAGTAGGACGCGCGCCAGTGACTTGCAAGATTTGGCGTACATGAAGACCTCTTGCTGCAAAGGTGACATGAAATGGAGGGGTGGGTGGACGTTGCGGAGCCTGTATTTCGTCTTCATTGCTGATAGCGGGGGGTAGAGTAGACATCAGAGAACGTGTGATGCAACAGGCTAGTCACACCACTGTGGTTCTGGGATCTTACGATGAACGAGTATTGGGTTTGTACATGTTAGGATCAGAAGGTGCTGAGTCAGCAACACCTTTCAGAACGACGGCACACCCATCAAGTGAGTAGTCTCGGAAGTAAACATGTAGCAAGGAGAGTTGATATACCACGACCATCACCTATATCCTTAAAATTCTTAATTTTCTCTCAAATACAAGAGCAGCTTGGAATCGGTACTGTCAAGGCGATTTCATTTCTCAAGGCCCAAGGTTGGAATCGTTCAAGTGATCTCCGAGAGTCGAGACGGGATACACGACAGCCTGACCAAAAGCATCACTTAGACTCATGGATCGGCGTGTCCCTCTCTGGTTGGATGTTGATCCTGTATGTCATCAAACGCGCGATAATAGTGTCAAGTCGCATGACTCGTAATTTTCAAGGGCCACGACGACGCGACTGCGATTTTATTGGCGATACACCTCGACAATATAGATCTCCTCGGAGTGTCTACGGTGAGCCTACTCATGCACCTCGTACCGTCACCGAGAGACAATCACAACAGGTACACGGAAACACCACCGTGCACTGGACCGCGATCAATGCGGCCAGGTGCCTCCACGCATTCGCGGCTCCTCCACACATCAAGGTGTATCCTGGTGCGGCGAGACCGTTGTCAAGAAGTGGACCAAAACACTGTCCTGAGATACACGGCGAAGATGGGCTCGCGGGCGTCGTTGGACTCTCTTCCCCAGATAGTCCTGAGGTGCAGGCGCGCCTTGCGCGCAACGACGATGGTAAACCCATCTCTGCTTTGCAGGGCATGACCAAGGCTGTCAAAGAGACTTGGAACGAGGGTGCCGGTCGCAAAGTCACTATAGTCTCGAGTGGCCCAATGACGAACGTTGCCGTGTTCATCTCCGCGCATCCCGAGCTTTTGGATGGTGTGGAACAGTTTGTGTTCATGGGCGGAGGCAACGGTTTTGGTAACATCACGCCTGCGGCAGGTGAGTGTGACGTTCTTCGGCACTCTCGTGTATCAATGGTGTATTACCAGAATACAACATCCTCTGCGATCGTGAGCACACCACCTCCATGATCCCGCTACTATGACCTCAACCACCTTCCCCACATTATAATACAGCCGAAGCAGCACAGATAGTTGTCAATAACCCACTAAAGACGATTATGCTGCCCATCAACGTCACCCACACCGCCATCGTGAACCAAGGCATCCACGCGCGTCTGTGCTCGCCCCACCCGCACAACCACCACACGCTCACCTTACCGGGGACCAATCTTAGAAAAATGTTGTCTTCGCTCGTCACGTATTTCGGCGATACATATCGAGAAGTATATGGTTTCGACGATGGCCCTCCACTCCATGATGCACTCACGGCCATATATGTCTCCAACCCGACTATATTCCAAGGTAGACGCCTTCACGTCGACGTGGAAACTCGAGGAGAACACACCACAGGAGCAACTATCGTGGATACATTGAGTTATCGGACATATGATGATACTTGGGGACCCAATGGAAAGAACTGCATAGTGTTGGAGTCACTCGAGGTCTCTTGCCTAGATTACTGTATCGTCGTATTGCTAACCATTCTTTAGGTGGATACGTTCTTCGATGTCCTCTTGGATTGCATCGGCCGATGTGATAAGGTATCCCCTCTGAATACCCAGTGATGGTGCGACAGTCTCTCGTGTTGACCTGGCACTCATTGATGACTCCCCCTCTCATCAGGTCATTATGATACAACATCGCTACATAAATAGTCCCACAAAAAAGGAGAGGTAAACGAGATACATGTCGGGGCAAACGTGAGGATGGTAAAAGGAAATGTATTGTAATGTTAGATTAGTAGAGTGCTCGGTCATGGGGTCTTAGCTTGCGATTCTGTCCGTCCATCCTGTCGACCGTCCACGAATACTTTGCTCACGGGCACCCGAACCGAGGATGGTGTACTACGCTGTCTTCGGGTCTGACCGTCTTTCAAAGTGCGCAGGGCCTCATCAAGACCACCACGACCAAACGACCGCTGGCGTTCGTGCCTGGGAGGGGGGGCGAGCAGGTCATTTGGTGTCGGCTCTGTACTCTTGATAGTCTGGATTGACAAAATTGAGATAGCATGCCTTCTCTGCGAGCGCAGAACTCTTACCTCCCACTTGTCATCTGAAGGTGATGGTGAAGTCGGTGTACGTGGTGCGACATCGATAGCAGCTTTCTGAAACAAACAAAATCAGATCACAAAAACGCGAACCAGGTGCTCAGGCTTAACGTACCTGGAGTGACGACGAGAAGGAACATATCATGCCGAAAAAGTCGTCCGACTTTGGGCTATCCGGAGAATCAAACGACTCCCCGTAATAGCTAAATAGAGAGCGTAGATCGTTCTCCACAGAGGCCGTCAGCTCCTTCAGTGCCTCGACGGAACCCGAGACTTGTACTATGAAATGCTGTGAGAGGTCAGGAACAGGGTAGGGTGAAAATGAGGAACGATACGACTTACTTGCATGACTGTGACGAATTGGTCATTAGCCGAGGGATGCCTGAGCTGCTTCAACAATTGTATCTCTGCTTCGACTTTTGCGCGAGAGGCGATCGCAGACTGGACGGCTTGCGAAACAGTTTGGAAAGAAACTTAGAGAAAGCATTAGCCCTGGACCATCCTTTCGAGGTGCCTAAGGAAGACAATTAAGGCTTACTGCGAGCGGCGGGCTCCAAGCTGGGCAACTCTTCAATGAAGAGCGTCAATTTTGGCTCCGTGCGAAGCAACACCCGAGCGATGTAATGAAGCAAAGTTGGACAGTCCGAAGTCGCTTTCGCGGTCTTTGTCTCCTTCATCTATATTCATTTTGATCAGAAATCCCACTGCCACCACCAGACCAATGGCCTAAAAGTCACCTTGAGTAGTGCTTCCAAACGGAAGCCCCGAGCGCTGCCTCGGAAAGAAGAACCATTCAATCTATTCCCAACAGCGAGTACAGCCTGAATAATTGTCAGAATCTTCCTGTGAATATGAACTTTACACGCGTCACCTGTAACGTTCTCTTGAATAGTCGGGAAGTCCGAAGCTCTCGACAAGCGTCTCGTACTGTCTTTAGGTCAGGGCGGATCTCTTCCAAGTCCAGCTCGAATCTCTGACGGAAAATCATGCACTCCAGTCTTTGCGAAAGCCTGGGGATAGGCATAATCTGGGAGAATTTCAGTCAATTATCCCATGACACTGAACAGTGGCTATAGACCTCATGGATGAACTGGTCAGCCTTTGCGAGCTTCGTGACATCTCCAAAATCCTTGATTCGTGACATCTGGGGCAACGAACGTTGGTCAAATGAACTATAGGATGTGAGGAGTGATTTACGGACTTCCTCGGTGGTCGGTAGCTGTTTACTGATCGCCTTTAGGTCATCTATCAATAGTGTAGAATCGTCGAGGTCAAGAAGGGCTTGACGGATGGCGGAATACCCAATCTTGAAGCGAGACAACATGATGGCTGCCACCCAACGAATCAGCACGACATCCGACATTAGTTCAAGCATCGGCCCTACCCATATTATTCGCCCTTGTAGTCTCCAAAAGTGTAGTGACGTTCTGCTTTCCAGAACTGACCATCCGCGACGGAGTCTGAGGTGTAGCGTCGATCGTGAAAGTAGCCTCTAGATCGTCCATCCGGAACTCGGAAACCAATGGCGGCTCCGACCACACCGTTGAGCCAATAGAACTGTTGTCTACCTTATTCCAGAAGAAGGGCTTCAATCGTGGGCCAGATTGTTTTGGCCTGCTTCGGCTGTGCATCGGGGAACCGGGTGGTGGGGGCGGAGGAGGCACTATGCCACCAGAAAGAGGCGGTGGTGGCGGG
>QFEM01002234.1:0-36784 GCA_003316205.1 Boletus bicolor
CAAACTTTCCTCCTGAGTCCCGCTTCATTCGACCGAACCACTTGAGGGGAATAGACAGTATCCACCACGTTAGGAGCCAGCACAACAAGACCCAGCATCGACGCTGAAGTCTCTTTGATAACCTCGGTTACCTCGTTCTCCATAATTTTACCTGTGAGAGCCTCTTTAGCCATCAACCCCTCATCGGCGTTTTGGAACATGTTCCTCGAAGGGGCATAGGACTCGGAACCGTAGTTGGAGTTAGTCTCTTCCCGATTGAATGTCAATCAACTCCGGTTGTCGAAATCGTCAGAACGGAATGATTTGCGGTTCTCGTATTCGTCGTCGTAGAGATCTCCACGTTGGAACGGAGAGGCGTTGGCTACGAGTGGGACGTGTGCCTGGGAAGACACTTGGTTGAATGGATCCGCGTAGTCGTCGGGGGGTAATCCTGGGGATGCGTAGGGAGCGTACGGGTCACCTGTTGAGCGAAGATTGATGCCGGCTTCTGCCTCTGCATCGCGGAGGCGGTTCCGTTTCTGCTCCTCTACATCAAGGGCACGAATGCGGTCCTCGAGCGAAAGGAACGCAGATTGAGACAGGAAGACCTATGTGAGTAAGAAGATGAGAATCACTAGTTCAACGTAACAATAGGCAATCAAAATTTACCTTGTATTACCTGAGAACTATTTCAATCTCCTGTAAGCCCAAGATGTTTTTCGTCTGCTCGACCTTCTCCTTCGCCGAGCCATCCACAACGCCCCCATCTTCATCATCGGCTCCTTGTACCGAGTGCAAAACTCGTCTGGGGTTAGCCCAACCTCAAAAAAGTTGACATTCCTCTTCGAAACCTCAGTTAGGTCCATGCTCCGAATCTGGCCCTTTACACTCCGTTCCTCCGACCATTCGGGAAGAGGCAGCTTTCAATCAGGAAGATGCGTTCATTGACCGTGCCGCACGGAAGTGGGCAGCTCAGTTATTGACATGATCACCATACTTATCATAGTTAGATTACATTGTTGTCTATAAGTCCTCAAAAAAAAACACGGCGGCATTGGTGAAAAGTCGCGCAGCTGGATGAGGGATCGCGCAATGAATGGCTCTAAATTCCGCGCGCTGGGTCAAAGAAAATTCGTGGAATTTTCCGTGGTTTACCATACGATACCCTGCTAGTACTAAGAGCAGGTAACTGGATATTGTGCAAGAGTCTTGAAACCAACAATAATCGTAAAACAATGTTTCTGCCGAAATCCGGCCTCACATACAGCGCTGTAAGTCTTATGAAATCAACTCTGATGGAAAGCGCAGCTGAACACGCGAGACTCAAGAACTGAGAAGTGCCGCGATTGAATGTCGACTTTGAGATTGGATACTTACCCTTGCGATGAAATGCGGCGAACACGGGAAAAGTTGCGTTTATGCAGATCGATAGAATGTGATTGTTCGGAAAACAAATTACGAAACAAATTAGCAAGTACGATGGAATCCAGATGTGCAAGAGATCGGAAGGGCAAAAGGAAACGACAATCCAAGGGACGAGACTCATAGCCATCGATGGTGTATTATTGTTCTACTGCTTCCTCTTCCTCTTCTTCTTCCTCGACGCTCGCCTCCTGATACTGTAATAATCATATTGAAGCAGACCACAGGATTCGGAATTAAAGCAGCTCACCTGCTGATACTCAGCACTGCACCGCGATAAGAAAAATTAGCTGTCGAATGGGACAACTTATGAGATCAATCTCTTACATCAAATCCTGGGTGTTACTCTCCGCTTCGGAGAATTCCATGATATCCATTCCCTCCCCAGTGTACCAGTGGAGGAATGCCCGACGTTTAAACATTACGGAGAACTTTTCGCGGAGGGATCAATGATGAAGTTGCTGAGCATTACGAAGAACACTGACCTGCGTGATGTTACGCTTGAACAGTTCTTGCATGCAAGTCGAGTTCGAAAGTGCTATGCCGGCCTATGATACTTAAGGAATACTATAAATATAACATTCGAGGCCAGACAAACCTGTGGTTGTCCAACTGGGGGCACCGAGCACAACGACACAGAAACATTATCAGGAATCCACCTATATCATGTTGTTCAGGTTGTATGAATCTTTGCAACTCACTGATGCTCACTCTACAAAAAGATTAGAATTTTTGCGTTGCAGTTGTGCAACGGAAGTCTGCCACAGGTTTCAGCAAACGATTACAAGGCGATATAGATCCCTACCTCTGCCTAAAAAAGAATATTAATATGGATTCTGCAAACAAAGCATATCCACGTACCTCATTAGAAGACACTTTTCCTCGGAAGATGCATGCAGCAGTAAGATATCGTCTGCAGAGACGTTGACGAACTCAACCGCAAGGAAATAATCGAATACTTACCCAAAGCGTGGATCACATGCAACCAATAGGTTTCGGCGATCGAAAAGCCTAGGAAATTGAGAAAATCGACAGAGTTGGATGTCATGACACGTACGATGAAGTCAATTCAGGGACAGAGAGCTTCTGGAATGCTTTAGCCTTCGGGTCATAGAATGGCGCAAAGCTTGGCATAAGGAAGTGAAGCTGGGGTGCATAGTCAAAATCAGGATGGACAATCTACTCTTAGTAACCTACTCGGGGGAATGGAATCAAGTTCATGCCAAGTTTCCGTAAGTCACTGGCAACGACGTTCAATTTCCTGGAATCAAGTACGAAGAAGAACCTACCCATTCAACTGTCCAGGGAACCGAAGGCTTGTACTGACACCGCACATGACTCTCGAAATGAGCTGCATGCATAATCAGAATTAACGGCGCACCAAAGGTCGAGTAACTTACCTGATTGAGGTCATCGAAGTTCGGGGTCTTGATTCTGAGTGTTCGAACGGCAATATCGTATCTGCTCATGCTCAGCAACCTAAAGAAGTATGATTGGTCAATGGACATACAACGCCTCGTTGTCGATGCATATCGTCAGGTCACAATTGTCAACAAGTTGATGAATGGAGAGCAAAGCGTTATATGGCTATTTGCTGATTAGCAACCCGATGGATCGGAGAACATAGAGACTGACTTCTACGACTGTTTCTGACACCTGATGGTGGTTGTTAGCCAGGAGCATACTATGTAGCTAGCAGACTGACGTTCGGTGAAGGCAAAATTGAGAAAGTTTGAAGCATCCGGTCAGGGTATTCCTGCAGGCCATCAGGTCAAATTACCGCGAAGAATTGAATATTGCTTGCCTCGCGTAACTTGGATAAGAGCAAAGAACCAAGACCGGCACCAGTGCCCCCACCGAGAGAGTGAATGATTTGAAAGCCTTGAAGAGCATCGCATGCCTCCGACTGTCTTCTTACGATGTCAAGAACGGGATCAATGAGCTCGGCACCTGTATATGATTACAGTTCAAGCTCGCGATGGATAATCTGCACGCCATACCTTCAGTGTAGTCTACCTCCCGAGAAGAATAAGCATGGGTCGTGATTCAGCATCAGAAAAATGTCGTAACTTACATCCCTTTGCCCAATTGTTACCAGCCCCTGATTCACCGGTGAAGAATGTATCCGGTCGGAAGAGGTTTCCAAGCGGCCCTGATCTTAACTGTAGTAACGTGAGCCTCGCTTGACTCTGACTGCATCATAATAACTAACACGGTTGCAAACTCCGGCCTCGAGATCGACCTGAACACTCCTCGGAACGTACTTGGTCGGTCCACTGGAATCGACGGGTGTAAAATACACCCCAGCCTGAAGAGCAGGGATGAGCTTAGGTTTTCATTTTTAGCAAGATACTGACACGCGCTATTTGCAGAGGATCTTTGCCCACGTACATCTGAGAACACAAAGGATCGGCGTTCAAACGCCGACCAGGTCATCATCCGAAGAAATGTACGAAATGATGGCAGGAGCCTACCCCTGAGTCGTCAAGCCCATGCTCGGCGAGAAGCATCTTCCAAAATCTCTCTCCGACTTGGTTTCCGGCCTGCAAATTTTTCGGTCAGGTATTAGGGTTCCTCACCCGAGCTTAAATTTAGTTACCTGACCAGCCTGTTAATGAACAAAAGGCAAAATGAGTTACCAGGAAGTAAGATAGAAGAACTTATATTACCTGAATGTTGATGATTTCCCTCGACATGACTGAACGGAAGGAAGAATCGATGCTGGGTTCTTCTCGACCCTGAGCGCACCCGCTTGAAGCGATGCGCGATTCGCCCTTTTTCGGAAACATCCGCTCAGCTGGGCACGTGACCGTGTCCCATACTAGTCTCATCGCGTTGACGCGCGTTCGACGTTGGTGATTTGTTTCAGTGAAACTCGAAATGCGCTTCAGAGCAACGGTAGAAAATATCCCAGTATTCTTCCGTGAGTTCATCGTCCTAAAAGCTTGTTTTTCACTAGTTTAGTTGTGCCAGGCATCATACAGGCCGTCGAGAAGCTACAGAAGAAATGCATCATCAAGTTTACAGAGGACGAGATACACATCATCTGCAACGATGACGCCAACGAAGGTGGCATCCAGGTCTGGTCGTAAGTCACTTTTGCACCAAAATAACTCCTCTGCTTGAATCCCGGAACAGCGTAGTCAAGGTCGAATCGTTATTTACCAACTACCGAATACAATCTAATGCAGAAAATAAAATCACCGTCTCGCTCTCGACAGAAGCACTTCTTTCTGCCCTTCGGTCGTCATCGTCCTCAGCATCCTCTTCTTCAGTAGCAGCTGCGATTCTTCCCACGTATGACGCTGACGAACTTGTCATGAAACTTGCCAAGAAGAACGACCAAGCTGTGCTTAGCTTTGAAATGCTTGGTGTATCACGGTCAGGTCGGAAGGTACGCGTGGCGCACGATGTCCGAATCGACGTGATGCGTCCCTCTGAGGTTGACAAACTTCGCGAACCCCTGTGTCCCGAGCCAGATGTGTGTTTCTTCAACTTCAGAACTGAGGCGACGAAAATGAAGAAACAATGGGCTAGGTCACCATCTTATTACCCCAGTTGCAGAAGATGCGCACTATTGCTGAGAGACTCCGCCCCCTGTCCGATATTTTGGCTCTTAAGGCTAACAACAGCGGCAAACTCCAAATCGCGATCAGTACTGACACGGTCAAACTTGAAACACAATGGGTGGGGTGCACAAACCCTTCTATGAGTATGTGGTCATCTTCTCACCAAAACATCACCATTCTAAACCCGTGGTCGGTCGAACTTTAGGACAAGCCCCCGACGAGAACGCGCCCGAGTCAGAAGTTGCGGAAAATCCTGACCCAGAAAAGCTATTTTCTGTGCATGTATCCATTCGCAGCTTCATCAAATTTCTCAACAGCCATGTCGTCTCGACTACGACTATCGCATGTATGTGGTCCTTCTATTGTGCCTGTTTGCGAGTTCCCTACCATTGTTGCTAATATAGGCATCTGTCAAAATCACTGCGCAATTCTCTACGTGTACATCGGAGACGTGGCAGATGCGGGAGGTGTCCTCACGTTCTATATTCCAACTGTCATCGACGATGTCAACTGAGGGAGACCTTCCACGCCCGCGTCCAGAATAGGTTGGCCCTTGTTGGCCCTGTCGCAACTCGTTGCTGTGTCCCTGAATCCGGTCACCTGGTCCCACCATCCGTCGCAGTCAATGTTTGCTTCCATTCTCGAGGTTCCTTCATGTTGTGCTTTCTACGCGGTGGGAGAGATATTTCCTTTAGTCCGTGGAGATTGCGGACAGACTCACGTACAATTCAACACATCTACCGACAGCACGACTATGTTTACATATTCCGAGCTCGTATTCGAAATAGAATCGCACTGACCTTTAAGTGAAACCAGTTTACTCCATTTTCTTGCCCAATCCTCAAACCCAAGCCTCAGAGCAAACTTTATCAGGTCGCCTGCTATTCCTACCACGGCAATCAATCTTGCCGCAATCCTGGCAAGCATTGAGACAGAACGTGCGTCCGCCCTTCCCCTTGCAATCCTGGGAACCACACTTGCAACAATGTCGCGTGCGCTTTTGTGAGGGTTCAAGAATTGCGACTTCGGATGTATTTTCACCATATCCGAATGGCCTCTTCAGCCCGTTTTGATCCGCTCCAGGATGTGCATGCGGTGGCACGTTTTGGCTTTGTGTGGGCTGGGGGAAGTAGGCATAGCCAGCATAAGGATAGCTCACGTAGGGCCCAGGTTGGGCAAACGTGTAAGGTGCCGGCTGGGCAGGGGTCGAAGGTGGCGCGGGAACGTCGGTAGTAACACTGGCTATTGTAGAGGCAGAAGGTTGTGACTGCGCCTGCGCATGGACCTGTGGGTGTGGTTGCGATTGCAACTGGGATTGTTGAGGTGGTGCAGCAGCAGCTTGACTTGGTCCCGCTTCTGCCGTGGCGCTATTGGCTTTCCAAGCGTTATCATATTCGTCGGAGGTGTCCTGATTATACCATGAGAATCAGGAACATCGTTAATTGATGATGATAAGGAAACACGCACTTGTGGTGTGGCCAGTGTTGTGGTATCAGGCTGGGCGATTGCCGAAATACCTTGGGCATCCTCGGCTGAGCCTTCCTCCTCCTCCTCCTCCTCTTCTTGTTTTTCCCTGTCATCCTTGAGAGGATTCTGGATGGCACCGATAACATGGAGGATGGCGTCCTTGGACATCCCGGATTTCAAACAGCCCTTCACCATGTTCCAGAGAGACTTTGAAACACCCATCGCATGCCAGTTCCAGACATTCGTCCCGCTTCCCATATCGGAGTCACCTTGGAGTAGCTTAGCGGGGAACTCTTCCTTGAGTCTTGTCGGGAGGGCTTGCATGATCGAAGCGTCCGTGCTTGCAAATCTACGACCTTCCGATGTCGTGTTTGCAACACAAGCTGCACTTTTACACACATATTCGCAACCGATAATAAAGAATGGCTTTTCGAGATCGTAAACCTTAATTGGCCCGGATTTGATCCGCCCACGGTTTGTGAGCAGCGAAGAACAGGTAGAGCACGGAATGCCATTGAATACAAGTGGGAGCGGGTCCCAATAAAAGAATCTGTGCTCAGAGAGGGTGCGAGAGTTCGGACCAGAAGCGATAAGGGAAAGATACGCCGGGGATGATGGAAGCCAGAATGTTTTGAGAATTGAGTATAGGGAAGGTATAGAATGAGTGTCTTTAGTTTGATTGGTGGATGGAGCTAGCGAACTGAGATGTGATTTGAAGGCGTCCTCAACCGTTGGTCCTGCACCTGAAAGCGGGTTCGGTGCTGCCAAAGTTGCGAGTAGGGACTGCAAGAACACATCAGGCTTTATCCGCAGTAGTTCTTCCCATTCATCCCTGTTGAGGTTGGGATCGAGGTGATATTGTTGATGAGAAGGGCCACCTGCAGCACCATTGGAAATAGCAAGTGGAGGTGCCGAGATAGATGCCTGAGTGCTCAACGGGGTGAACGCCGTCTGCCAATTAGGAATTCCGGGATGCTGAGGATAATAGGCCTGGAGAGTAGCACTGAGAAGGGTGGGATGTTTGACAACGATGACGATACTCACGCCCGGAAAAGGTACACCTGGGGGTCCCTGTGCGGGTTCTGCGTGGGCCTTTCCAGAAGATTTGCGTGACTGAGTTACTCGACGTGTACCGACCGAGCCGGCAGGAAGGCCATCTTTCCTGGGCCGTCCAACAGGCCGCTTTATCTTCTCTCCGATGACTGTAGGGTTTTCCGAAGGCTGTTTCTTTCCGCTACCTTTGGGCCTACCCGGCCTGCGTTTCACGGGTGTGGCATTGGGATCAACCGCTGGACTGATAGTGAGGGCAAGTGTAGCAAGCAACAATATGACACATACATTGAACGATAGAGGGACCTGGTTCGGCCGGCATGTTTGTGAGAGCGCTCTCCATGGTAGATGGTTCGTGATCCTTCGATCATGTTAGCGTACAGATCGTCGTAATCAGAAACGTGAACGGCGAGCGAAATATCTCTAACAAAAACTGAATATACGAAATACGACAGCGTTCAGAAAAAACTTATCCAAGCTAAAACCTATCCGAACAAACGATCTCTGGATGTATACCACACAAAAATTTTGGAAAAAAATAATAACGGAGAATATGTGGCCCGCAGAATATTCTGGATGAAGATACTCACAAGATATCGGCACAGAACTTGCCAGCGGATTTGTGCAAAGTTTTTGTTTATCCCCTGAGGCCGTCGGCTGTCGTGAGAATGCTGAAATCGTGATGAGCACAAGGTTTTCTTTTCTGGTTATTCGGTCGGAGCTACAAATATTGCCACCATATACTTCCGCTCATTTTGTAGACATGGATAGTGCACGAAGGTGAGCGATCCCAGTTTTTCATTCGGTGTCACCATCTTTTCTACGATGATTTCAACCGAATGCAAATAGGAAGTGCCGTCTAAAAGAAACTTCTTCTGGATGTTTCTGTTGTCGATTCCCGGTTCTCTGAAATTCTGTCTTTTTCTTTTCGTTCCCGGGACCCGAAGCCTCATTAAGCTGACATGTTGGTTGGTTTTTAGCTGGCAAACGGTATTACAATGGCCTGAATTTCCCCCGTCTTGAAAACTTGTCCTTTACGCCTTGGACAGCAGTAGCGGCACACGATGGCAAAGTTTCGTACCGTTCACCCTCTCGGCGACAGTATTGTTCTTCTAATAATAGTTATCCATATATTCGAGTCTCAGAATGTTAGCATTTTGATAGGCACAGCCTTGCCAAATTCATTCTCCATGCCTCGTCCAACGCTAGAAAAGTACGAGCAGTACTTGGACATCTCGTGGGAGGGACAGTGTGACAAACTTGGAGGTAACTGTACTCGTCACGGTGACCACCCATAGCAAACTTGTCCTCAATTTCTGCACTCGACGGCTTTATCTGATTGTTGTTCGCCGAGTCCAATCCTCCAAAGTGACCAATGACCTTGTAACATTGCTCTCTTTCCCGGCGCACTGACGCGCTGTGTGCAGAATCCACGCTAGCCGATGTTGTCAGAAGTGACAGAAACTACTGACATTGTCCCATAAACAAAGCACGGCGGAGACTGATCAATCCATTCAAGTTGATCAGCAGATCTATCGTGTTTGTAAACCAAACTCAGGTAGGTGTAAGGGTCAGACCGTCCGCCGCTTAACCACTACACCAAAAGGCGATGATGCTGAGTGATTACCACTCAGAATCCCAGACGGTACATATACTGATTATCCGGAATCAGGTAAGCCAGCGTGCTTACAGTAGGCCCACTTTGTTCCTGTATATGTCATGCAGCCTTTCAGGCAATACTCCGAACTACCCATGCCCAGGGTACCGTTCATCGCCTATTCTTAGCACAGTGCCTCCTGGCAGTGCGTCCAACACCACGTCGGTTTATAACACATTCCGATCAGGTTCTCCAGTTCACAGGGGGAACAACGATCGAGACTGGCCCTACGTTACCCTATCCACCTCTGCTCAAGTGCCGAGCCCCTATCTGACAACAGTTCAGATGTCACTGGACGTATCCTCAGTTTTTCAGCGTGTCGCTGTGGTCGCTGGTGGCTTCTGCGGTCACTGTTCTGTACACTGTACAAAAAGCACTAGGCTGCTCCCGTCACCAAGGATGGCCTCTCTCTCCTTCTCGGTATACCGGCATGCTACTTTTGGGAAGTCGCTCTACCTACTCCAAAGTAAGTCGTCAGGAGTCCCCGGTCCCCTAAGGCATGTTTATTGTCCTACATAGAGTCTACACTACTCCAACACAGGTCATCAATCGACTTAAAAAAAAAAAGCAAGTCACGTGGAAGGACTCTTCTTTCCGATTGATGGTAAACCGCGTTCATTTAGGATAGCAGAGATCCTCACCAAGTGGGTAGCAAAATATGAACCAGTTGTGTCGGCATGCGCAGGCAATCAAGTCATTGTGGTCCTCGGTGGCATGGAAATCCTAGTGTGTCCGAGTATTTCTTCTACCCGAAAATTCGACCAGACGGGTAGCTTGATATACGGAGAATCCTCCCCGACGTCAAATGACGATCCGATGGTCATTAGTATCTACCAGGTCCCGAAAAATGCCCAATTGCAGCGATGCTTGAGTATGAGATCCATTGCGAATGGACGCCATCACAAGGCTACAACAAAGTCATTAATGTCGATGCCACGGATCCAGGAATTTCCTTGATCTCGTTGTCCGGCAGGATACACTTCCCACTGCAACGTTACAGGAAAAACACACTTCGATGACGTGAGATTCACTTCCGCCAGTACTAGAAGTGCGTGATGCACCACACTCCTATTCTGGTCGCTGTGCAATGGTATTCGTGTTGTTGCCTCGTGATACCCAAGCAGGAGTACAAGGTCTCGCCTGAACACTGGATGACGCAAGAATGGCTGCCTATCATATTCTCGCCAATAGGAATGATTGGCCGGGACACGGATGTAAGCCTACTACCGTCTTTCCCGTACTCGCACGCCATAGTCGCTTATACCGTGCGTGGCCCAGTTCTGTTTGCCCACTTGTGTTAATTCATTGAAGTGACTGTACCATGGAGAAAATCAATCCGGACCGTGTCACGACGCTCAAGGAACGCGTAAAGCACATCAGAACGACGAGTGCTTGAATAGTTCCGTGGACAATCATCCAGAGCTTGTGGGATTGCAGATCTCTGGTGCCGAGGCCACCTCGCTTTGTACCGGCATCCATTCGCAATGGCGCTGGTGCCGGAGTCGGCCGAAAAAGACGCTGAGAGACGTGGCACGTGGGGGAGTGTATGTGATCTCTAACAGTACAAGTTGTGTGTCCGCAATCATGATCAGAATGACCCAGTCGATTAATTCTAGAGGAATAGAGTCACGGAGGAAATCCACTAATTACAATGACCAGTTTATAAGAGCATAACTATTCCGTCAATCAGAATACTTGGTGTCGAATTATTGTCTCCTATGTTGATTTAGTTCTCTAGCTCAACACGGCTGTGGTCTCAGTACCGGTGGGACCTGACATGGGAGATGCGACTCGGACCTCGTGCAACCGCACAGGCATGTGCATCGAGGCCATTTCAGTGCATCATCTGGCGTGATAAATGGCCATTATGAGCGACGACAAGGCGCCCACTAACAGGGTACCTGCTGCGAGAGCAGGTGATTGCACGTCAGTGACGAGCTCGACGGCAGCCATGCAGGTTATACCGAGGAAGGGGACGATGTGGAGAAGTCTAGACAGAGTGGAACAATTCTGAGGGAGAATTAGACCACGAAGGAGGCAGAAATTGGGAAGGAAAACCACTACTTGAAGGAACCTGGTGCTAATAGCGAGATGGAGACTGATGGTGTAAATAAGAAGTGCGAGCGTCAATGGCCCTAATATTTTTGATCCTGCAATCAAGTGGATGCTGTATCACCGTCAGCGACGCGCCAGTAAAGATAGAGATGATTGACGAATTAAAAACTAACCCAAGAAGCATCGTGAGCTATCCAACCGACAATACATAGCACACACATCTTAGTTAAGGGTAGCCTCCGCAAAGGAATGCATAGCAACATACCAAGCTCAATGAAAATTTCCGCAAGTCCTCCAGCTCTTCTGTGAGCTCGGAAAGGAAGGTGGCCTCATGTTCCGAGTTGATTTGCTGGGAACGACGTGACCCACGCAAAAAAGGAGAAATTGAAAAATGACATGGTAGAAAAAGCGAACGATGTCAGCTGCCAACTGATTTCTCCCAGACAAAAGGTGAATCGACGCAGATTTTACTCTGGGACCGTCCACATTGACCACCGTCCCATCCTTTTATTAGTTTTCCTCGTGCGAATATTGATCCGCCATTAAGGGACACAAATCGAGTGGGTGTACCTCACCCGGAAGATCCCAGCGTCCGCCCCAAAGAGAGAGGGAGGTGGGACCTAGAAAGTCCAAGATGTACTGCGCAGGGCTGCTCGGGAGGAACCGACTAAGGCTGTCGGCAAAGTCCATGTTCGCAATAGGTTGGAGAGCTGTGTCGATATGCGGAACTTCCCTCGGCCCTGGAGTATGTAGAACTTCTCCTAGCTTCTCTAGCTGTGTAATTGCCAGGTGACATGCTTGGCCCATGGGTCAGCCCTTGATATAGCAGCAGATCACATGAGTCAGTTTTTTTGTTTCCCCTTGCCCTGTGGGAAAACATAAAGGTCTTTTCTACCTTCGGATCCGCTTGTGTTATGGAAACACCAACCGGATCGCGAACGCGTAATCACATAGTATAGCAGAATGGTATAAACCCTGTGGTATGCTGTCGTGAAAATTGATCAGCACTCGGGGACAGATCGTGGACGCGAACGTCGGGTGCTGCAAGCTGGCAGCGGAGGCGGACTTAGGAAGACGAAGTCTATTAGATGACGTGAATAGTCGAGCAGGGCAAAACCAGGGTGAAGCAGCACTCAGGTTGGCTTACCTGCGAAATGAACGGATCAATGGTGGGGCCGGGACACACTTGAAAGTTGCAACATCGTGCTTAGCTCGCAGAAAGCCGAATCATCGAACCCGGATACGCGATACGCCATGATACGACTGGGGTTGGTGGTCAAGGGTTTTTCGGAACACTCCGAAACCGTTCCGCGTCAATTTCGGGAAGATCCTATTGAAGTTTGATTGAAGTGATCTATGGTCCGGGAGGAACACAAGTCTGTCATTTGAATGCGGAGTCCGGACGTAGTACTAGTACAGTGTGCCACTGCATCTCGTCCAATATTGATTGTACTTACAGCCTTCTATTCTTTATCACTACATTTTCCATTCTCCTCGGAGCAAAGTCTAATTCAGTGAGAATGCCCAGCCCGAGATCTCTTAACCATGACATTATCAATGTGATTGATATTTCGGTGTCATGTCGCGTTCAAGTTTGCTTTCGATATGTCTCAGTGTCGTCTACACAGTCCTTGTACATTTCACACGAGAGACATTACATTAATCAAAGTAGTATAGGCAAACCACGAGGTATAGTAACTACAGCTCAAGATCTTCGGGCAACGAACTATCTGAATACGAACTGCTTAGACTCCCAGACACCTCCCCTGACAAGGAACTATCGTTGAAGGTGGAATGTCTCTCGAGGATGTTGTCAGATGTAGCCTTGCGGGTTGTGACTCTTGGCCTTTTGCGAACTTCCTGCTCATCTATTACTTCCAAAGCATGCTTCGGTTTCCTCGTAGTACTCACCCGCAGAGTTCTGTGAAGACCAAAATCTAGAAAACTTTGTTCTCTAGCTGCGTCGTTGATGGGCCAGTCCTGCGAACATGTCCAAGTTTGAGGCCGTTGCAATTCGTCGGTCTCCACCTCTCCGGATGCAAGGCAGACAGGGACATGCGGAACTCCCTCCTTATTCAGCTTTGCATAAATATCACCTTGGGACAATGCCATCAGCGACGATGTGCCATGAGTCTTTGAAGTACACAGCAGAGTCCTTCTCAATATAATATGCAGGACAACCACGTGTCGCACGACAAGCGGGAAGTTCGGAGAGAAGCCGAGAAGCGGGAAAAATGATCGAGATCATGGTGGGTTGCCGTGGGTTGTTCAGTTGCACTTTCTGCCTTCTGGACCCTGGTTTTGAACATTTGCATCTCCGGGGGTAACATTAGCCTTTCTCTTGCCAGCTCAGCTTCCTGTTCAGCTGCGCGCGAAATCGTGGTGTCAACACCACGTTCTCTTGGAGAGGCCTGCGAATAACAAGAAGAAAGTCGACAAGTGCTGTGTTGTCACAGTAGTGGATAGGTTCTGTGACTACAACCCCTTCCCTACCCCACCGAAGAATCCGTGCTTTCTTAGGCATTAAGAGGATGGAAAAGACATGGGTGCGGAATTGTGCCGACATCTGTGCTGCAACATAGGCTGTTATTTGCCCCAATATCTCTATGGCTGCGGCAGATTTCTTTACAAAATTCTGACGCCTACGTGGTTTCTTGCTTGGGACAATAAACGGGCCAGTATCTCTCCACTTGAATTCGATGTGCATTTCCATAGATTTGGATTTACAACGACCATATTTCTCTTTCCTGTGATCAGGATGTCGGGTTTGATCCCGAAACCAAACCCGCTATCTTGCTCGCCATGTGCATGGGTGTCAACGAAGCTTAATCCTGGAACAAGTGTTGTGGCTGTGGTGATCTGGAGGGAAGTGGATGAGTAGGCTGCCTCAAGTTCGGCCGAAAACGCATACAAATGGGAAATACGCATCATTTTCTTGTTTTGCGCCAGAAACCAAACCGAACCTCTTTGCATCATTTGTCGTGGCCGCTCGTGTTCCCTTCGGAAAATAGGTGGACAGAAAATCTTCAACTGGCATCGGGCCAACAACATGTGGCTCCATCAATTGCCCAAGGGCTGTGACTGCTGAATCGCGAGAGGGAGCATGGCTGAAACAGGCAGATTGTAGAGGTCATTTTGACTTAAAGGGAGTACTTGAGATAATGGGCAGCGATGCCATTGGCGTCTGTTCAACGAAAGCTGGCGTTGCTGTTGCCGGGGTGTCCAATAACGGCTGAACTCGGAGGTGGGGTCGGCGAAAACCGGTGGAGTCATGAGCCTATCTGAAAGTCGGGACAGGGCTTAGTACCGAAGTAGCGCTGAGGACGAGTCGATCCACAGTCCCACAAAGGCTTCGGTTAGCGAAGAGATTTCGACATTTCGAAGCGAGAGGATTAATGTCGATCGCGGCTGAGTCAGCGTTTGATGACGCGCTTCATACGCCACTATCATCAAGTCATGGTCGACCGCGAGCCCCCCCAGGCGCTGTGAGAGCAAGATTGACGCGTGACAAGGAACTCACCAGTGAAGACTGCGCTCGTCGCGAGAGGTAGCCCAGCCACGGCGCTCCAACAGAATGAAAAGCCGGGAGAGATTGGCGGGGCATGAGTCGCGTCGGCGATGCACATGGGATCCGGAGCGAAACGAGACGGATGGAGGCTGACTGGACACTGGCAGTGGATCCGAAGCAAGACGACTCTCCAGGAAGATCGCGCTCGTCGCGAGAAATGCAGGTAGCCCAGCCACGGCGCTCCAACAGAACGAAGAGTCGGGAGGGAGGGGCATGAGTCGCGTTGGCGAGGTACTTTGGGTCCGGGGCACGAGATGGATGACGGCTGGCGGGACCCTGGCATCAAGTCGCGCAGAAGTAAGTACTGGTGAAGAGGGAAAATGAAAATATGAGAGCGGGGTCTCGAAAGTTCGGTCGGACGCGCCGAGCTTCGGTCTGTCGCAGATCTCCCCTAAGGCAGCGAGGCTTCGATATCAATGTTCCCTTCGAGGTCGCGGCCTCACGGTCGAACATAACGTGTTCCGTAACCTCCCCGCCGTTCTCTCGCGATCACAGGAGTGATCGATTAATTCAGACCTGAGGCCAATCACCACCGCAACAGGTAACAAGGTAACTCACTCCAGTTTCCCGTAGATCGAGGGACCGGGGAGTGCGCAGGCATGTCGGTGTCTTGCGGATTGGAACCTTGCTTTCTGTGGTGTTAGAGGGAGCTGGGAGATGCATGATCGCTTGATCTGAATGTCTTATGCAATCGTAATCGGGGCTAGTTCTATCTAATCACCTTCCTGTACTCTAGCCTACTGATAATAAAGTCAAAATTCACCATTGGCAATTTCAAGTTTACAAAACTGCGCGAAAACTCGTACATTACTTTCTCTGAACGTTTGCAGGTAAGTTGTTTCTGTTTCGTCTATCAATATTACGTCCCCCTGGTACTATTTCCCTGTTCTGCAACACCATCAAGGTGAACGGGCTTACTGTGACAGTTGCTTGATCCTGATGATGATTGCTGCGGAGAAACATACATCAACTCGAGGGAATAAGCAAGCAAAGCAAGTGATCAATATTACATTGAGGATCGAGACCTTGGTAAGGAATCTGCTCGCTGAGACCACCACAGCCCTCCTTGACGGTACCCATGTAGCCGTACCGGGGAGTGAGTTGGCGCTCAAGTAGCCACGTACCAAACTTGGAGCCGAGCTATGGAAAGGTGTTGAAGATTTAGTGATCGGGACGATGGAGTGACAATACGTACACCAGTCTTCTGGTTGAACGACTCGACGACGAGGACGAAGCGGCTCGAGCCAATCTTTCTGATGGTCTACCGGTAAACCTGCTCAGAAAAAAATATCGTCCCATGCCAGATATTTGCTCACCTGTTCGTCAACAATGTTGAGCGTGGGCTTGTTGATCAAGCCAACGTTCAAGCCTTGCTGGCGGCATCGCAGCACAGCATCCCAAGAGCGGTACAGCATCTCCCCGAATGACACGACGTATCCCTCAGTACCCTCCACGATCGTCTCATCTTTTCCGGGTACAAACTTGTAGTCACCGTCAAAGAACTTGGTCTTTCCGTCCTCCTTGAGTATGTAGGGAACCTTTGAACGAGTAGAAAAGATAAAGCGTATGCCTCGTTCGAAGAATACTTGTTGCACGATGGCAATCATTTGCAGTGGGTCTGCCGGGAAGTATAACCAAGATTGGACATCCGAGAGACCATTGTCAGCAAAAAATGAGTTGACACCAAAGTGACAGGTGTTGTCTGCCATTTCATCAACTAGATAAGGAAGGGAAATCAGATGATGACCACCCCTCCTTAGATGACCGCATATACTCACCTCCTGAATGCGAGAAATGACATAGGACATTGCAGTTGTTCAACCGTGCCATGGTGATCTCAGAAATAACCATCTCAAGGAAGGCAGAGAAGGTAGAGAAAACACCGAACTTGTCAGCGTCGAAACCAAAGCCAGCAGCTGCAGCGAAGTTACCGCGCTCCATAATACCGGATGGAACGAACACTTCGGGATGTTTTTGGTGGATCACCTTGAGACCGGTCGAACCCTCCAAGTCGCCTGGTCGCGTGATAAACTCGTAGCTTCATCACACCACAGATATCACTCACTGTCAATGACCATGACCTTCTTAGCGGCCTCTGCTTTCGAAATCTTGTCAAGTACCAAATTGACTGCATCACCGAATATGGCACGGTTAGCAGCCGTCTCCTTAGTGGACCCAATGTAGGAGTAATGGATAGCAGAGGGTTTGATGTTGCCCAAGATATCTGAAATGACAGATTCGGGGTATCCACGTGAAAGGAGATACTTGGTTGCAGCCTTGATGGGAATAACGTCGTGTCCATGCGTGGTTCCCTCAATGTCTGCGACACCGGGAGCCATGGCGCGCTTAGCGATTACTGAGGGAATCATAAGCTGATTGGTTACAGGTACTTGACATCCATACATACCGGCAGCCGGGCCATTGTAAGTGACGACAGATGCGATTGCACCCCAAAGGGCATCGACGTCCTCACCCTGGACAGTGTGAACCTTGAGACCGTGTCCTTCGAGCGTCTTTTGCACGTCGTATCCCTTGAGATATTCGGAGGGGTGGCCAGCGATGGTGACATCATTGTCATCAATCAAGAGCTTGATGTTCAAACCCTGGGCGACGGCAAGGCGAGCGGCCTCTGCATCGTTACCCTCCTGCTGAGAACCATCAGAACCAAGACAGAAGATGACCTTGTCTCGGTGGGCGAGGGCAACACCGTTCACATGTGGCCACATGTGCCCGAGACGACCAGAAGAGAACTTGACACCAGGTGTGAGGCCAAGTTCGGGGTGACCGGGAAGCTTGGAGTTCGCTTCGCGGTAGTGCAGAAGTTGTTCCGGAGGAATGTGGCCCTCCAGAGCAGATAGGAGATATTGGGTCGCGACACGGTGACCTGTTGGTCAAGCATCAGACGCCTTAGAGGCAGACACGACACGGACACGCATACCAGCCTCGTCGAAGAGGATTGGGTAGTATTTGTCGGAGTGCTCGAACAAGCCGAGTGCTATGCAAACTTCTGGGACAGTGTCATAGGCACCACCTGTACGTATGGAGTGAATAGGCAAACATTTGGACAAGAGAGATGGTCAACCTGTGTGTCCGCTCACACCACGCGCAGCACCAGTGGCGGTAAAGAAGACGATGGCATCGCGAAGGAGCTGGATGTTATCCTGGAGGATGGACCTCTGCTCTGCAGTAAGCTGAGGCTGTGAGGGGTCGAGGGTCAATCTACGAATAGATCGCGGTCAGGTAACGCTCCGAGCCCCAAGAGGTAGAGGAGGGCGCTACTTTTTGTATTTCTTGAGATCGATGGGGAATTTACTCGAGGCGTCGGCCATCGCTGAAGATCGTGAATGGGTGGGGTCTCCGCTGTCCTCGATCTCCGTTTATCAACCTCACCCGTGCGAATTTCAAGAGCAGATGGAGGTAAGGAACGTTCGAAGCTCAGCGCTCATGTTCACAAGGGGCAGTGACTGGTTCCGCGACACTGCAGCGCACTGAGAACGGTCCCTATCGTGAGCACATTTCCTTTCCTTTCCAGTATTGTCCGCTACCTTAGGACACGTATGTCTTTCCCGTAGGGGTTCTCGAGTCGCACACTCACACCCAGCCGTTTGAGAATGCACCATAATGTATCTCAGGTTTGTAATCGACCAACACACCTCGGGCTGTTCGGCCCTATCGGGGCAACAATGCTGTTAGCAGGTACCAGGCGTAGGCACTGTTAATTTCGGTCAAATTGCGGGTGTGGAGGGGCAGGGTGCGTATAGCGTGCTCGGCTCGGACAGCGAACCTGTCCGAGAGCTCTCGATGCAGTCAGGCGATCCGAAAGGTTACAGGTGCGATATTATATCCGGTCTCATGTGGAAAAGCTGCTGGGGAGCACTCAGTTCTCAGCCCGAGTCCTGGCTCATCTCTCATTGAATCATATACTAGGGGGACCTTGCTGTGACTAAGTCAGAGATTTGCTGATGTAAAGTAATCAATCAGTCGTCATCTGGAGATTAACTCGTCTTGTAGGTGAAGTCATTGAGTGTTTCGGCGTCACCGAGGCCATTGAGAGAGTTGGACCTGTCTAATACTCCAAGAGCGAGGATCACGATCGCTAAGTCTGGGACTGTTAAGGTGAAGGCGAGAAGTACCTATGTTTTTAGCACACACCTTGTATAATATCGGCGATATTCAATGATTGCCAGATATGAGTCGGTAGTATCGGTGCGTGCCACGGTGTCAGGACCAGTGTCTCGACATCATCATGGTCTCTGCTGTGAGCCCTTGGTGATAATAAAGGAGCGTTACCTTCTGTAGGAAGATGACATGCGTGTTGCAGTGTCAACGTCAACACAGTTCCATCTTCTCAGGTTAGCCTACTTCAAGATGTGGCTTGAATGAGCGAACAAGATTCGAAGGCAGCGCTGGCGTGACCTGCTGCACACACAGATACAACAGCAAACTGCTGGCAACCAGTTAGATTCTATTAGCTCTGTAAGTCTGAGCCTCCGTAATGAGCGGTGATTATCTTGACCAGTCCGAGGGCTATTTGGCACCAGGCATATCCCGGGCCTTCGCAGTCTTGATAAATAACTTAAATAACATTTATTTTCTATATTACTTGAACACTTAGCAAAACTAGATAACTGTTGTCGAAGCACGTGACACGTGGCTTGTCATTGACCTTGAGGAGTTTGAGGATACTACGCCCTGTCGCGCTCTTTACTTTCCGCACCTGTGACGACCTTTCACAAGAACGTATGGCAAACGTTAGCCAACTCCAGCCAGCTCTCACCCCCCAGGTTCAGACAAACTCCAGTGAAGCCCCGGAGAAGGATGCAGACGTATGTTGATAGACCGGCTAGCCTTCCATTTCATTCTCTGATTCCAGCCTTTCTAGTTTCTTGCTCTACGCCTTCTAAACAAGCGTGCTCGTCTAAGATTATCACACGAGCCGCTTGATTTAGCCTCCTTTCCAGGCAAGGCCACCTTATTCGCGATCGTGAATTCGAAAGGATGGTTTGCAGCAGTTACTCGAGATCCCAGCGGCGCGTCAGGTACGGGTGAGATGTGTTCAACCTACTCTCCAGTTGACCAATAGTTCTCTTGCGTCTAGCTTTGATTCTCTCACCACTCGCTGATCTGCGCTCTGCGCTTGCAGCAACTTCAGCCGAGGACGAGCAGTCATACAGACCTCAGAGACGCGTCACAATTAGTGGAGCATCCCCATATATCCTTAAAGTTGCGTGCAACGACACCAGAGTACTACTGGGATTCGTGGGTGGTTCCATCCATGTGTATGCCTCCGATCAACTGTTTTCCGGCGGTGAAAGTCCCGTGCAACCCATTCACGTATTTGCAACATCATCCCCCACGGCTCTTCTATCCATACAACCGAATCCGGGAGATATTCCTGAGCTGGTAGCTGTTCTGAGGGATTGTGCCAACAGCCCAGGCTCGCTTGTAGTGGAGTTGTTCGACGTGCAGAAACTCATCTCTTTCGGCGGTTGGATGGCTGGCAGGTCACCCAGCACAACGCCAACTTCAAGTGTGTATGATGTTCTTTCACTCTTGATTCACACTGAATTGTCACAGTCTCTTGGTCCCCGAAGGGCAAGCAACTGGCACTTGGCCTCCAAAGTGGTGATATCGTCACTTTCAGTCCAACTGCTACAGCTACCCCGAAGTCTAGCATACCCCACCCCCCCTCAGCCAATAACATGAGTGCTATATCCGTGCATTGGCTTTCGACCTCCTCGTTCCACACAATATACGCTCCACCAGGGCAACTGACACCGGATGTGGAACAAATTCATTTCCATGCATCCTTAGATTCCAAGAACAACTCTGCGCAAGATATCAGATTCAACAACCCATATCTGCCTTTCCCTGGGCTTCGTCCGCCTGGTGAATTTCTAGTTTGTCTCCGGGGCTGGGATCCATCGAAGGTGCTACTCTTCATTGGAGACAGTACATCATCGGACATCGGTTTGATTGGCAGTGTGGCCGACGATTCTGGGGAAAGTTGGCATAACCTTTCCTTGGAAGAGACGTCCACACCCAGCCTGCCGTTAGACAAGGACCAAAATGACACCGTCCTACTCGGAATGGATGTAGACCTGACGAGTGGTGAATCATATCACCACTCGACGGCCTCGGGGGAAGCGCTTGAGCTACCTGCTCACCCGATCATGTATGTTTATGCATCAGATGGGACGATACTCGGGTGGCACGTACTTAATGTTACTGGGGCACCCTATCCTGGGATGATTACGGCGTTGAATACGTCGACTTCTGCACCTAGTGTGCCACCAGTACCGAGTAGCATGGTACGTGAATTATCTTCGGAAATGCAGACGACCCCCACCATTTCACCGACCACATCTGCCCCAACGGAGGTCTCTGCAATCAAACCCTCCACCACTGTTTTTGGCCAGCCATCCACATTTGGTGCTCAGAGCTCTGCATTTGGCACTTCAGGCTCTGCGTTCGGTCAACCGTCTGTCTTTGGCCAGGTGCAGTCTGGGTTCAGCCAGCATCCCCCTTCCGTGTTCGGCAAAGCGCCTTCCTTTGAACAGTCCGCGACAACACCGGCTTTTGGATCGACATCTACCTCATCGCCCTTCGGACAATCCTCCACATCTACTTTCAGTTCCGCTACACCTAGTGGTGGGTTTGGGGCCTTCAGCTCTACAGGGCCGGCCAAATTCGGTCAGTCAACATTTAGTTTTGGTGGTCCCCCGCAGGCAACACCCACGCTGCCGACGTCAACTTCCGTCCCGGAAGAAAGTATGGTTGCAGATGACGCACCATCCTTCGGTGGCCTTGGCCTTGGTGCGGCAAACTCTCAGGATGCTGATTCAAAACCGTCCATCTTCGGCAGGACCAGCGCCCCTGTGCCTTCGGGCCAACAACCAACCGACGATAGTCTGATTAAACCGGGCACTGGTTTTGGAGCATTTGCTGGTTTCGATCAGAAAGGTCCGTTCGCCAAACCCTCTGCCTTCTCCAGCACCCAGCAACCTATCACAACATTTGGCGCAAGCGCGTTTCAATTCAAACCCGAAAGTGCTCCCTCGTCGTTTGGTGTTCCACCTTTGTTCGGTTCTGGCCAGTCAGCGTTTAGCCAGGTAGCATCCAGTGGCACATCCACTTTCGGGCAGCCAGCGTTCGGCCAATCCTCTTTTGGGCAGTTCCAGGCCGGTACTTCGGCATTCGGAAAACCATCTTTTGGAGCCGTTTCTAGTGTTGCTCAGTCGGCGACACCTTCCGTCAGTACTGGTGGAGCATTCAGTGCGTTTGCATCCAGCGGTACGCAAAGTGCATTTGGCGTGGCGGCGTCGAAGACGGGTCCTTCAGCAAAGCCAGTTTGGGCCACAGGCGATTCGTCTAAGCAACCGGAGTCGAGTCCTTTAGGGGCAACAACAAATGTGTTTAGAAAGCCCGCTGAGTCGCCTGATTCTAAGATACCTTCGGCGATTTCGGAGATTGCGAACACATCAACTACGCCATCCGTGACTTCGCAATTCGTGGCCCGAGACTCTATTGTAAGAGATGATGACAGCAGGTCCCCATCTCCGGCCCCGGTTCAACAGAAAGAGACTACCTCGTCCGTTTTTTCGAGTTCCACTCCCGCTCCCTCTACTGGTGCCTTCAGCAACTTACAGACGACGCCTTCTGCGTTCGTCAAACCAGCCTCCGGCTTCCTTGGTGGATTACCCAAGGATTCACCTTTCTTTACACCCAAGCCACCCGAGCCTGTGTCAGTTTTTACTCTTCCAGCTACACCGGGTACCCCAACCTCGACGCCTCCGAAAGCAAGCACCGCTCAACCTACTTTTGGGGCGTCCTCGATGCCTGGCGGAACATTCAAGAGTGCATTCCCGCCGCTGCCAGCACCAGCCCAACCGGCCCCCGCTTCTAGTAATGGTGCATTTAGTGCGTTCTCGAATGGTGGCGGCGGTTTTGCAGCGTTCTCGTCTGGAGGAAGTAAATCATTCAGTGATCTCCTACGTTCCACTGGAGAGAAGCCATCAGGAGCTGAATTGTCTGAAGCGACACCTACGAAACCAGCTCAAGCGCCGCCGCAACCCCCTGTCTCGACCACTCCTACCTCTACACCTGCTAAAGAGCCACCCAAGCCACCGTCTACACCAACAACAACTCCCAAACTCGAGAAGGAGGAGCCTGGGGTTGTCGAGGTCAAGGCAAGCGAGGTACCTGCTGAACCCAAAGAGAAAGCAACGGAGAATATTTTACTTCAAGAGCCATCCTTGGAATCGATATCGTCCTCTACGAGTTCGTCCTTTGTAGAAGTTTCGGCCGAAGAAGAGGGTGAAATTACTGAGGAAGAAGCAGCTGGCGAGGCCGAGTCGCAAGATGACACAGAATCGGACCTGTCCTACGTGCCATCAGAGTCTGAGGAGTCTGATGAAGAAGAATCTGAGGCGCCGTCAGAGGGGTCCGACGAAGAAGAGACGGAGGAACAAGCAGAGGAAGGACCTGAGCCCACAGAAATTCCTTTACCTACGACGCCAGCATTTACGAGGTCACCATCCACGACACCCAAGGCGGAGCATCCCAAGATCACCGTTTCAGTTTCCCCCCCACCTCAGACGTCTTCGCCTTCTAGCGTTCCTCGGGTGTCGCCAGCCAGGGATCGTAGTACAACACCCCCTGGCTCTCCCGTCAAGGATACTCCTTCAGCACCAGTGCAGATGCCGGTGCCTGCACTTAAAGCTTCTCCCCCGCCGACCTCGCCTTTTGGCCTAGTACCTCGCTCAAATAATCGCCCCATACGCAGCTCCCCGCTTGCGAGTACGCCCCTTGTCCTCGAGGGCGAAGTGGAGAAGTCTCCCCTGGTCTCCAGGTCCGCACCACCGGTAATGGTTGCGCAGCCAGCTGCACCCAAGGAACCTTTCGGCCAATGGACTCCCCCTCCACCAGCACAACCAACGGAGGACGAGTCGTCTCGCCCAATGACACCTCCACTCTTGTCGTTGATCTCCGCTCTAGGAGAGAAACCTCAGGCTACCATCTTTGCACCTACTACCACGCCTGCGTCTGTGCCGCCAGTGTCCCCTCCTGTGGAGAAGGTTGCGACACCGACTATCGCGCCGACGACTACCCCCGGTCCTTCTGGTACTCTGTTCACACCCCCAACTAGCTTCTCTACATTTATGCCAAGCACCGCAGCGCCAAGCTCTTGGGGTACACCTTCGAAGCCCGCAGAAGTCACTCCGTCTACAACTAAGGCATCGCAACCATTCTTTGGTGGACAGCCCAGCCTGTTCGGTGCCAAGGCGGGTCCAGCCATACCGCTATCAAGTTCACCTTCGCCATTCGCGTCTCCCATCCCATCAATCGCTCCCACTCCTAGCTTAACGCCACCATTACCACCAAAGACACCGACACCGACGCCAGAGCAGGGTATGCAAGCAGAATGTCGTCTCCTTCTGACCACCCTCACTAATGAATTTGAGAATGTGGGCCTTTATTTTGTCATTCCAATCATTCATCTAATGTTGGTATCGTATAGCTCAAGCAGCTCGCGACGGCGGCCTCATTAGAGGCAGTTGAACTTAAGAAGATTTCCGGTATAAGCCATCAAAAGGCTGATCTTGGCGATCCCCACAAGTGGGTCTTCGGTGACATCGAGGAATATGGAAGAGTATTGGTGGACGTCCAGGTAGATGTCAAGGAGCTCAAGTTGCAGCGGGTGTCCTTGCGTAAAGTTTTGAAGGAGTTGGCCAGCAACATGCTGAAAGGTACGTTTTCACAAGGCGCTCTTATTGACTCGATCTAACGATTTCCAGTTACCACGAGGAAGGGGGAAATCATGCGGTTCAACAAGGCCAAGACGGATGCTGAGTTTGCGAAGATGCTCAAAATCCGGACGCTCGCTCCGGAATATTCAGAAACCCAATCACAGCTACGGAAGAACATACGTGTGAGCTTGGGGCATAGGACCAGCTTGACTTTTACTGACACGACTCTTAGGCAATCAAGGATCGTGTACAGAAGCTTGAAGACCACTTACAAGCTTCGAAGAAGAGGATTAACGAACTCAGAACAGGCAGGCCCAGTATAAGGCAAGTGTTACCCCAGAGCCAGATGTACCGACTGTTTTTTCTTAATTCTGCCACAGACCACCCTCTCTGGATACTGTGAATCGCACATTCCGTAATATTGACATCGCCATCGATCAACAAAAGCAAGAGGTATCTCAGCTGCGGCATCGCATGGCGAAGCTGGAGATCTCGGGAGGTGTGGGTACTCGGGATCAACTCGCTATTTCATCTTCGAGGCGCCCTCTGAACGTCACCCCAAATGTTGCTATCACTACGGCAGCGGCGTTGAACGCAGAACGGTCAGCGCAGAGGTTAAAGAAAGCATTGTTAGGCTCGAGAGCCCAACCACTATTGAACACGACGGCTACTGCTTCACCTGTTCCGACGTCTTTCCAGACGCCACAAAAGGCCATAGCGATCAAACCGGATATAAAAACGCCAGACTTGAAAGCGCCCGAGGGTGTATTCACCCTACCAACCACACCGATGATGAGCTTCCCTTCATCGCTGCCAAGCTGGACGCCGTCGCCACCACCCTCAGAGTTTGGGAGTCCCGTGACGCATGACATCTCTCCGTCACGGACCCGAGGTGGGATCAAATACCACCAAAAACCGATCGTGCTCAAGAAAACTGCGAGCTCGGCTGGCCCGACTCAGCCATCACCGTTTGAGTGGCAGCCGGTGGAGCCTATCAAGCCTGTGTCGTCGCTTCCTTTTGCTATACGACCTGCGGGATCGAGTTAGTGTTGAATGTGTATCTAGGTCGTTAGTTAGTTTTTTTCTATGCGTTTCTGAAACGTATGTGCTTGCCAGTGGAATGGAAATGCATCGTCTCCCATGGGTGGTCTCTCGCTCCATTGCATCGAAGAGATCGATCGATCAATGGGGCAATGAACTAACCCTCGCACGGCCCGATCATCCTCATCGTGACAAAGTTTGGCCTCCATCATGACCAACACAACACAGCTTAGGCTACCCCAGAGCGGCCTGGAGTGTGTTTTGTCCAATGTTTGACTCGTCGGTATTCAATTTTGGCAACCGTGTCGTGCAAACCGTCTCCTCATACAGTCATCCACCGACAAATGCGTCACCACCGGCAAGTGCGTCAGCTGGCTTTCCTGCCAGAATTTTCTGCATCCTCGGGTACAACAACTTCAGAATAAATACTTCTCATGCCTGAGCATGTACTGTTGCACAGAAATTTCTTTACATCATGCAGATAGGATAGTTATTATCAATAAACTTGTACATAATTACTTCTTTCTCTTTGAGTTCAACGTGCAGGGATTGAAACAGCCTCTTTATGATGCTGGTACATGCCTTAGGGTCTAATGAGTATGTCCCTTACATTTTTAGTGTGGATCATTTGTTCATAGTCTGCCATGACAATGCCGGTGAATGGTCTCTTTGTGGTGTGTATCTAACATATCTATTATCTAATCTTATGTTTATCGAGATGGTTATGGTATGCATAGAATGGAGAGCGAGCCAGTCACTCAGAGTGGCCTGCAACCAGGGGCAATGACAATTTTTCATCCCATAGAAAACGGTTGGACGTGCTAAGTCCCTCTTGCAGAAGAGGGATGAGCGGCGAAAGGGAAACGAGAGCCGCAAGCAGGCATACAAAGAGGAATTATGCCTGTCGGAGGAGGAAAGACTCGGAGTGTGGGCGAAAGTTCAAAGCAGAGAAGCATCGAGTGCAGTGGAACAGACTAAAGTAGGGAAGCTGGAGCCACTAATCCAAAAAACGACGATGAGGTCGACGAAAGGGACGGTGAAAGTGACTGATCATCAACTTGAATTTACTTACATAACGTTGATTTGGAATGACTCTGCTGGACGCAAGAGAATGCCTGATAATTTTGTACTCTGCTGCTCCACAGCGACATTCTCGATCTCGACAACAAATAATTCAGACCCTCAGACACATCATTTCTAACCCAGTACTAAAATTTGTGTTGTTGTGTAGTGGTCGAAGGTTTTGTGACGCATTTGCCAGTGGATGACTAGTGCCGTGACATAGGGGCGGTCCGAATATGGCGACAGGCCCTCAGTGAGTTTGAACAATGCGTCTTCAGCAACCCTCATGGTCCCCCCTGGTATGATCTCTTTTAGTGTCTGGTACCGGAACGCACTGGCATGTGCAAAAGGAATGTCTACGATCATCTGAGGCCTATTGACTTACTAGATGCGTAAGTGTTGCATTTGGTTATCGGGCCGGTCAACTCGCGCTCAGAATCTTTCTCCATGTGCATTTCAGTATAAGCCGAGCTATCGCAACAGGTAGTGACACTCGCATCCTATCCACGATGCGCTCCGCGTAATTGACGCTACTATCCCGTTCCAAGAAACCTTCTCACACAGCACTTACTGCAGCTGTGCTCCTCGCGATACAAGTCCCTTAGCTTACGTATGGAACGTGGTTTTAGAGAGGTACTATTTTGGTCTTTCTTCCATTCCAAGAGACACAGCCTAACCTTATCAGACCGCCCATATGACAATTCTATCCGATTACTCGCCTCCCATCGAGTACCCGCATCCCGTCCCAGGTCCCCATCCTCATTCGCTGACCGACAATGAATTTGAAGAAAGAGCTCGACGAGCTTCTCCACTACCGAAACGCGTACTTTGTTGCCTTCTCTGCGACGACAGGATATGTCTGCTTCGGATGGGACATTGGGTTGATTGGTGGTGTTCTCGCCCTACCTTCGTTTCAGCAGTATTTTGGGCTTAACGAGGAGTCGGCGGCTGCACGTGCCGCTTTGAGCGGGAACATTGTGTCTGTACTCCAGGCTGGAGGATTGTGGGTTTCTCTATGGACGGAGCTGGTGTCACCGACTTATTACTAATCGCAGCTTCGGGGCGGTGGTGTCTACCTGGTTCGCAAGCCGCTATGGAAGGAAACCGTCCATGCTTGCTTCTGCTGTCATCTTCCTTATAGGGAGTGCGATACAATCGATCGTGGGTCTCGGTAGCTCGCCAGCGGTTGGACTTAAAATTTTCTACTTTGGTCGGTTCTTTGGTGGGGTCGGCGTCGGGCTCATGTCTGCTCTCGTACCGACCTACGTATCTGAATGTGCGCCACGGGCCATTCGTGGACGTTGTACTGGCAGCATTGAAGTGGCCGTCGGACTTGGGAATATGTTGAGTTGCAAGTATATTTTGACTATCCTCGTATCACCCCGGCTATCTTACATCCCTCCGATCTAGTCTGGGTTAATTACGGTGTATCTATCCAGATCCCTTTTGGAGAGATACAATGGCGCCTTCCTATTATCGTTCAGATCATTCCAGGCGTCCTCTTCTTCGTCTTCATGCTCTTCCAGCCAGAATCGCCTCGTTGGCTAGTGGAAAAAGAACGTTACGAAGATGCTGCGAAATCCCTCGCTTATATTGCGCGTACTGATCCTTCCTCTCCTGAGGTCCAATCAACCCTCTCTGAGATCTGTGCTGACTTTGTTGGCCATCATAGACTCAGTATCTTCTCGCAATTCCGCAAGATGGGAGAGAACAAGATCATCGCGCTTCGTTGCTTCATCCCGTCCCTCCTCACCTTCTTCCAACAGTGGACTGGGACGAACGCGATCAACTACTATGCCCCTCAGATATTTGCCTCTCTTGGCGTTTCGAGCACGACGGCGTCGCTCCTCGCCACCGGCATCTACGGTGTCGTCAAGTTCGTCGTAACGTGTCTCGTGCTCGCATTCGTCATCGAATCGTGGGGCCGTAAACGCACACTGTTCTACAGCGGGATCGCTCAGGGTCTGATGATGCTCTGGATCGGTGGCTACGTGGCCGTCCATCCCCAGCCGAGCCTCGTGCCCGCAACGTACGTTTCCATAGTCGCCATCTACCTCTTCGGCGTCTTCTTCTGCCTCGGCTGGGGTTTCACCCCACTCGTCCTAGGGTCTGAGGTCGCCCCGGGGCATCTCCGACCGGCGGTCATGTCCCTCGCCTCTGCCGTGACTTGGCTCTTCACGTATGTGATTGCGCAGATCACACCGACGATGTTGGCGCGGATCACGTGGGGGACGTATATCGTCTTTGGGGTCGCGAGCATGGTGATGGCGGTGTGGGTGTGGGCGGGGGTGCCCGAGACGACGGGGGTGCAGCTCGAGGACGTCAAGTGGCTGTTTGAAGGGGATCTTTGGATACGGTGTGTGCAGGACGCGCCGGGTGGACGTTGGCTACTCGGGAAGCGGCGCGCGGCGAGCATGGAGGAGCTGAAGGAGCGACCGGGGGGCATCGTGGTAGGGGGTGCACGGGGTGGAAGCGACGTATCGGACGAGGAGATCGCGCCAGAAAAGCAGTCGGCCGTCGTATCAGTGGATGGCCCACTCGTTCTTTGAAGTCAGCGCGCTTGATTCACTCATTAGAGGATAATAAATCTGTGAAAAGTTATAAATATCGTCTACCGCATATCGCAACGATGAGCCATTCGTTCTCGCTTAGAATCTAATAAATAGAGTTTCTTGGATGATCACCAGGTTGATATGACGATTTTGGTATCCAAGGCTACAACACTTGTTCAGAACACATTGCGGTTTACATCCTACCAGGGAAACTAGCCACAGGAACGAACGTTTGCACATGCACAATGACAAAAGACCGGATGAGCCTGATACGCGTCCGCGCGCGACCAAGGCTGAAACTTGCAGAGCCGGGGGTATATAACGGAGCCCAAGTAAACGACAGTCAAAGAAAAAAAAGGTACCAACGCAAGCAGGTCAAAAGAGCTTCCAGAGATCCGATTTCTTCGCTAGGGCAGATGGTCGACTACGCCGGGCCATGCCGACTACTTTGTGTGTAGTTCCCCGCTTAGCAGGGGCGTTGCGACGAGACAAACCCCCACTGTCGCTGCGTTTCCTCCCACTAGAGGATGACAAAGGAGTCAAAATCACCGGCGTTGGGACCAGACACAAACAGATACGGACCATTGTGAACTTGTTGAACTTGATGGCGTAGCAGATGGCGATGTCGTGTCGATTGAGGCGGTAGGGGTAGAGATTGTACTGTTGGAGGCAGTGTTCGGTGAAGCAGCGACAGAAGTACCAGTAGCAAGGACGGGAATGGCAGTTTGATTGGGCCCAGGGACTGGGATATTTATGTATGAATTCTGGAAAATATCACTCTGCGCGCCGTCTTCGAAGTTGTAGAGGTCGTTGTAAAAAGGAGGGGAATACGTTCCTTCAAACATCTGCTCGCAGGGCGAGGGTGAGCGGAGTCAAGGGCATAGGTCTAGAGGGTATACTCACGTTGTTCTGTTCAGCTTGGTACCAGTACAGGGGCTGTTTGGCACCATAGGTACAGTTTCCAGGGTCAGCACTCATCTTCCCGTTGCTTGGGTCCGCGCCACAGCGACGAGCAACCTTGGGCGTGGCAAGGCCGACGTTGGAGGTGGAGTTCGTGATACGACACTGGAATCCGTTCATGTAGTCTGCGCGGATGTGGATAAGAAACTACACAAGGGGTGCAACACAAGAAAGCGATGCGTACTCTGCTCTGAACCACTGTCGGGCGAGTGGATCCAAAAGAAGGCACAAATGCACATATTATTTGGGCAAGGCGGCATCGCTTCCGGGACACTAAAATCAGTGTATCGATACCAAACACAGGTCTGGTTAACGCTGAAAACGGTGAAGTCTGCGGGTTGGACATCGGACACGTTGCTCTTGTATGCGATGGCTAAGGCGCATCCCTTGACGTCACTGAGACCCGTCGTGTGGTATTCCGACGTGGGAGAACCAGGACAGACGTTGTTGGGATTATTTGGGTCTTGGATGTCACCACCCTGTGAGCTGGCATAATAAGTTGTAGCGCCTTTGTCGCAGGCTATCTGAGTGGTGACGTTCTGGCCAACAGGAAACTCGAAGACGTCCTCCGCGTGAGGTGGGTGGTCAAGGTGGCCATGAAACCACCATTCGCTGAACGACATATGCACGAGAGGGACGACGGGACGGTTATCGTAGGGATAGGTTTGGGCAGTAACGTTGAATCCAAACATGGAGGGATGCCAGATGGCTAGGGGGTGTGATATGAGCAGCGGGACAGGACAAGCGAAGGTGGGACGTACCAACATGGCAAGACACGAGCCGCAGCGACAAGAAGAGAGCGAGGAAAAAGGTGAAGAACATTGCTGGACCTGCCAGAGATTGGCTTATTGGAAGAGGGGAAATGGAGCTACATTGGGTACTGCTTGTACTGCATTTTAAGGTCGACGACGGGCCAATGGCGGCGTTAGTAACGATCGGCAATTACAAAATGCGTCGCGTCACACTCGGATTACCAATCTAGAAAACTAGTCGAGCATAATGCTACATTATTCGCCCCATATATAGAGGTTAGCGCCGTAACAGGTACTCTGGTCCAATCAGAGTCCTCACTAACCCTCGCGTAGGCTCGCAAAAGCCTTCAGAGGCGTGACGTAATGGTTGCTCTCTGCTGATGTGGTCTAATCAGAGTCCTCACTAATTCTCGCGTAGGAATGGTTGCTCTCTGCTGATGCTGGTCCAATCAGAGTTCCTCACTAACCCTCGCGTACCGTAATGGTTGCTCTCTGCTGATGTTGTTGTTATGATGCGTGACTGTCACACCTTGCAATGTCCGTCATGATGAGTGCCATCAGGAATACGACGCGGTATGTTTCATGCGGGCCGTTGTCATATCGCGGGGAGATCATTGCGGAGATTGTCGTCGTGCAACCCCTTCCTTCGAGGCGTGGATATTTAGACCATCGCCGTCAGAATCAGCCAGGGAAGCGATCATGATGCATGATGTACCTTTGACCAGCAGGTTTCAATCATGCCTCATGACCACATCCTCCTGTTCAGCTGAAACCAGTGCAGGACCGGTCATCGTACACCCGCGTTACTCTGCTTTACCTGTCCACTCTGGAGGGTCAAAGCGGGGACTGTTCAAAGCGCAACGTTGCGCTGCCCACCACCCGGCATTTCTCAGCATTGTTCCCCTGATCTTGCCTGGTCCACAGTCCACATGTTTTTCCTCCATATAATTTAGGTGGCGCTTCTCCATGACCTATCACTCCTCATTACTCGACTCCATTTCTACGTTATGAACCCCTCACAGGTTGCCACTCCTACCTCTGCTCTCCCAAGACGACCCGAGAGGCCTATCAAGTATGTCCACCCTGTCACTGCTCCGGATGGCAGCGTCGGGTACGACCACCCCCTGGAGAACTACTTTGATGCATCCATGGCCCCACATCTCCTTCCTTCTAAGCCCCCAACTAGAGTACGTACTCACTCTCCCTCTCAGGGCTCGCAGTGACACACCTTCCAATCATAGCTTTATGACACGATCGCGCGTGCCCATGATCATCGATTTCAGGTCACGCCGGACATGGTCGATCCCTCCTGGACCACCCCCCGCCCCCTGACCCTTAATCCACGTGAACGTCGCCGTTCACTTGCCAAAGTCACTGGGAATTCTGCGGAATATTTGGGGATTTCATCCGACCTACCAGGCTGGCGTCCCCGTCGATCCTCTTACGAAGACCGACGTGGTGTGGTTGGGGTAACACCGAGCGAAGTAAACACGCTCGTCCCTTACATACCACCTATCGACACGAGCTCTCCGCCCCCGTCCAGGGAGTGCCTCGATGCAATGGCAAAACAGTTCTTGGCAGACGCGCACGCTGATTTTGAAGATTCTCATCGTAATGCCACAAACGACGTCATAAATCCTGGTCCTTCCCAAAATACGGACGACCGTGACTTCTTCGATTACGATACTGACAGTACTCTCGACGGTCCCGTTACTGTTTCTCGCACACCCATGCCACAGCCTTCACAACAAGCACCCCAAGTAGAGTCCGAGTCCAACCTGCATGACGCCGATATCAACTCGAATACGGATACCGACACGGATACCGACACCGACACGGATAGCGATAATGGGTACAACTGGAGCACCACCCGCATCTCTGAATCGAGCCCCCTTGCTTTGGCGGATGTTCCACGGTGGATAATCCCGCGCAAGCGTCCTTCTGTCGTGATTGTTGACAAGAAAGACGTTACTATGGCTGTCGACGACCCGAATGAGGTCGGCCATGGTACAAGTCCCAGTTCAGACTGGGAAAACCCTCCCTTGTCATCTGACGACGAGCACGCAGGCAAACGACGAAGGGGAGGGAAAAGCCTATGTTTGAATAGAGTTTCTAAGACGCCCAAGAGGCATGCGGATGATACACCTGCGCGACACAGTCGCAGGGGTAGCAGTGTACGTCATATATCGGAATCTGAGGAAGATAGTCCCTCTGAACGTGCCGCAACCCTTCCACCTCCCCCACGTACCTCCTCGCTTGGATGTGGCACGTCTTCGCGTCCACCAATCTCAGTTATCACCGCTACTGCTCTGCAGATGAAACGCGTCCGAATCGCATCACCCTGTTCTGCTTCTCCCGGGGTTCTACCTCAACCGAACACCACCTCCGTTCTTCCCAAGCCATCCAAAGTATTCCCTTGCACTTTGGATGGCTGTACCCAAGTCTGTGCCTCCGCAGGCGACCTCCAGAGACATCAGCAATCTCTCCGACATCGTGCTCCATCACATACTTGTTTGGCCTGTGGGAAGTCGTACACGCGAGCGGACGCATTGAAGAGGCATTTGAACAGCAAGGCGTCGTGCAAGAGGGGGCATGCCACTAAACTCGCAAACGCTGCAGAAGTAGAAGAAGTACAAACGGAAGCGAACGAAGAGGCGGTGTAAGTCCTCTTCATGATCGGAGGTGAGGACGCAGCGTGTCCCACCACACCGCTTTCGTTCCATTTCTCGATGCGATTTCCGGGACCATAATCAAGGCGATAAATTGAATGCGGATTCAATGTTCAGGAACCCGAAATGTTTCTTTCGTAATGTATGGCCTGCAGGTCGGGTTTGGCACTTTGATTGTGATCGACCGCTCTTTGTTTTGTTGTTGTTACTTTTGCTCATCCGCCGTATTCGTCCTGTCCTTGCTGTTGCGTATAATTCGCCATGTTGCAATCGTCACTCATTGGTCGCTAGAAAACCTATAGAACGAACATAGTTTGTCATACAGCTGAGCATTTTAGATGGGGGGGCACTTCAATTTCCCTTTGTTGCATCTTCCAAATGGTGGTACAACGTTCTTCGAGTTGAGCATAATCACGCGAATTATAAAGAATAGAAAGCTATTCAGATGCTAATCGACCATCCCTTGCCGTTCGGCCTCATTTTGCGGTGATTCAGTACCTGGGATGGAAATCAGGTCAATTCACCTGATCCTGGCTAGCAGGCGGATTTTTGTGCACGCTCAAGGCATTCCTCGTGCTCACGGTGCATACAGGACTCATCCTGGTTACACCCACCCTATGGCCGGTAACTTGGGCGCCACAGACCAGGCAGAGGACCACCGAGCCCGAGCCCTTGCTCGTTCATATCGAATGAAGTGCGAATAAATTAAGCTCGAGATAACCATCCGAATAAACCGTCTCCGAACAAATGGCGCCTCAGAACGACGATGAGTCCGAATCGTGAAGAGGTTGGATAGTCGGATAGAAACGACCGTACGTCAGTAGGTATGATTCTCAAAGGGTTCTTGCACGAGGAGATGCTGGTTATGTTGATGAAGTCGACGTGCCTTGCGCTTTGCGGTGATTTCTTCGGAGAATATTGTGGTCGTAAAGCGGCTCGAAGTGGGAAAGCGCGTTCTTGTCTACAACAGAAAGTGAGGCACAGGACGGGGGAATGCCACTGACCGAAGACGAAGGTTTTCGCGTACGTGCTAGCAGTAGCAGAGCGACCCTTGCAACTTATAAGTGACCTTGTGATTTCGAGCGCCGCTCTGGCAGAAGTATCATCGAGCGTATTTTATGTTCTGTCCAGTCTCGGAAGTAGGAAAACGATTTACTCTATCTGGTAAAATGACGCTGTATGTTTGTCACTGTGGACGTTTTAAATTTGCAGACTATCTTCCACGCATATAGCGTCGTTCTTGGCTGATTCCCCCAGCCAGCCGTCTTCAAGAAGGCTTCTCTCACTCCTCCGAGTCCGACGATAACAGCTCAGAAGAACTCGAAAAGGTATACGACCTGTGGGATATGGAACACATCCTTGCACGCCATTATGACCGCTCTACACCAGGTCAGAGAAGGGTAGGATGCATACGGTTCCTCGAAACAGGGTCGTGTCACCCAGTTCGCCAACGATACTCACGGACGTGAACATTATCACAGGGGCAAAAGGTTTCGTGTGTGGGTCCTTGAACATTTCACTCCAAAAGCAACGGAAAGGTACACACCTTCGGGGAGGTTTCCCGCATTTCCAAGCCCTCGGTCGCCTCTCACATGAGGTGCGTTCGCGCGCTGCCATTCCATTTTTTTCGTCGGTGAAGCGCGAATAATTAAACTGTCCGAATAAACATCTTTGAACACCCAGGACCTTGGAACGACAATGGCCCTGTCGTGACGGGTTCGGACGAAAACGGTCGAAAGTCAGTAGATACGAAATGCGATGGGTTCCTGTATCATGGGATGCTAACGTGATGATGAAGTCAAAGGTGCGGATGGTTCCTCCGCAATCACCATGTATAAGGCAAGTCATGGGGACACACGAAACCTGGTCATAGAAGGGATCCGCCAAATACCGCTGTCAGCGAGTACCCGGTGCGTTACCATACTGACGCGTCTACCCGAGGCATCCATGCGAGTCGCAAGTGTCCATTGTTTGCAATTCATATTCCTTTGTAGCATTCGCGTGCTCATCGCACCACCTACAACAGCTCGTGCCGCGGCGGCCAGTTTCTCATCCGTGTCAGCGTCAGCGCCGCGACAATCGCGGACATGGCCCGATGTCATCGGGACAGGGTTCAAGCCCGCATCCGTAGCGAACCAAGGCATTGATGCTACGATCACTGCGCAGCAGAAACGACGCGACGCGCGTTTCCGTTTGCAATTGGCAAGAGGGGTGAATCGGCTATCTTCGTCAGCATGCGCCATTCTAAAAACACCAAGCGAAGTCGTGCTCGTCGGCCAAGTCTACCCGAAGAAGAAAAAGAAAGAAAACCAAGGCGACGTGAGGCGAATCGATGGGCATGCTCCCGTCCCCCCCTCCCTCAATACGGAATGCTGTTCGGCTTGCAAGCTCAGAGTGGGCAAAAACACCCGATGAATACCTCCGAGTCTTAAGCCGAGCCTGCATCCCCAATATGTAATTCGCTGAAAGAGGTTACCCGTGCCTAGCGTACCGTCGGAACAGGCACAGTCTGCCCCCCTCGCAGCGGCGCGCAGGCTCTCCTTTCCCTTTTGTCTGGAAGACAACGTAATTGCGCATCGGGCCTAGCATATGAAGAAATGAAAAGTCTGTCGCTCCCTAGGCAAGTGTGAGCGAGGACGGGCCCAGGCACGCCAGTCCATTCCATCACTCGAATGCGCAGAGAACCACAATGGGGGTGGGCACCCAACTCCTTCGATATGTGCCCGCGGTGTAAGTACATGTTGAGGCGTCGTTTCCCCCCATGTGAACGCGTGGACTATTCTGGTTTGGCAATGTGGCACTTAGGCACGCCCGTCTCTTCGTCGCTTCGCGGACTGTAGCACGTCAATCACCGTTATGGAGTACTATGGCAAAGTAACTCATAGCCACCTCTCGTGCGCGCATGCATAGCAACGGTATCAATCGTCAAGGTCCGGGCACGGGCCGCCCAGCTGGTGCATGTGGATCCTTTCTCGTAATGCCCGATCCCGATAGTACGTCTACAGCGAACATGATGATACGGTAGGAACGACTCTACATCGTCGAGTCTCCACAAAGTCTTCCAACTCGACTCGCCGCGTCCCGGGTACCTATCTTGCGGACTTTCTTAATAATAATAATAAACTTGTTTCCGCTATTAGCTTGTTATATGGGCGCTCCGAGCGCAGTGATGCCATGTGGAGTCGTGGGCCAGGGGCTCAAGGTGGGCGCAATCAAAGCATTCACTGATCAT
>QFEM01002239.1:0-14649 GCA_003316205.1 Boletus bicolor
TTCACTCGTCGTCCTAAGTCTCCAGTCTACTATTAAGTGACCGCTCCTTGTACTTCCTTCATAAAGGAACCTTGTCGGCCTACGGGTATAACCCTAGTCGAACCTCTGCGTTGTCGCCTCACCAGCGACTCCTCGTCCCCGTGCTAAGGAATCCCCTTGAGCACTCCTGCGTCGTCGCCTTACCAGCGACTCCTTGTATCCCGTACTAAGGAATCCCCTTGAGTACTCCCTTGTGCACTCCTAGGAATCCCCTGAGTGCTAACTGCATCGTCGCCCCTAAGCGACATCCTTGTCCAGCGAAGGCCCCATTACAATAGCCTCCCGGCCATCATAACATTTGCTGCTACTGAGCGAAGTGATGTGCTACATGCACACTATATGAATTGTATTGGAGCTGAAGCATGGGATCCGGAAATGCTAGTTTTTGTTGACGAGGCTGCAAAAGACCGAAGAACATCGTCTTGCCCTTTCAGATGGTCATTCCAGGGACAGTGGTGCCACGGATTTCAGTATTTCGTACGTGGTGTGCGCTACTCAATCATCCCTGCCATCACTTTAGATGGCATAATATCCTACGACATTATTGAAGGCCTTGTTGATGGTATGCGGTTTCTGCAGTTCTTACAGGAATGTGTGGTATGTGGTTGCGCCTACTTATGCCTTCGAAAAATTGACATTTTTTTAGATGCCATTCACCACTGCATATCCTGGTCCATGCAGTGTCATTATTATGGATAACTGTTGTATTCATCATGGAGAAGTGATTCAAGCGCTTGTAGAAGACATGCACTGTAAGTAAGTGTATTGGTGTAATGCTCTGTCATTCTAACGCATTACAGTGTGTAAACTCATTTATCTACCACCTTACTCGCCCGACTACAATCCAATTGAACAGGCCTTTTCATCAATCAAGTCATACTTGCACCGCCATGAGACCGATCTCTCTGTAATGACAATTGTCCATGCTTGTCAGAGTATTACGCCAGACAAAGCTGAGGGCTACTTTCGTGCATCTGGATATATAGCATAGACCAAGAATTCTATGTAAACATTGTGGTACTATGTAGTGTTCAACCATTCATCCGCGTTGTCCCCATCTTCCACATCCTCAATAACTATGAAACCTCGCGGGACAGGAACCCATTTATCCTGTGTATCACACTTGTAATATAAATCGTAGTCGGTGCCAGGACCAGCATCACCTTCCTCCATGGGTGGTGCGGTAAAACAGCAACCACCACCATCATGATAGCGCTTCTCGTATGCAACCTTTTTTTTTTGTTGCACCAGAGACCCAAACCTTGAAGTAGCACCATCTGAAGAGGCATCACTCCGCTTGTGCTTTGCTTCAGGCCTGTTCCACCAGATGATGCTACCTTTCTTGAGGTGCATGATATCACCCATGGGAATACCGATTCTGGCCAAGACTTTGTTGTCCATATCTGCAAGAATGTCTGGCCCAATACCTTGAACACTGAGGGGATAATGATACGTCGATGCATGCCGAACATCAAGATGGATTTCTGCATATGTACTGAAGAAACTGTTTGAGTGTTATGACTCTATCGCAAACGACAAAGAAAACCACAAGGCTCGACGTCTCGCAGGCTACACGTGTCCTGGCGATGAAAGAAAAGAGGATGAAGGAGTAGTCCGGATCCAGTTGATGCAGGCCTACAAGAAGGAACAAGTCCCTCAGGCAATGACCAGTAAAGCAAACAATGAAGTGGATTAGACTGGGGATTCCAGTCACAAGTGTCTACCTTATATATGTTACATGCGCGTGCACAGACCATGCTATGCGTGGGAGGAACTACCATAAATAGACTAATGGGAGAAGTCAGGCACAGGAAAAGAAGTAACGGAGATTAAAGAGGCAGTGTGAGAAGAGTGGAAATTAAAAGGGCGCAGGTACCATGAGGTATGACATCATAGGTTCTAGACCTAGTCATGTGCTGGTTCCCATGGTCACGTGCACTGATCACGTGACTGGAAAGATGAAAAGTTGAAGTCCGAAAAAGTTTTGAAAATGTTCATATTATAACATTGAGATGGAACGGCGATGGGACAGGTGGAGACCGAGAAGCTTGTTCTGGATCAGCTTGTTTGTGAGATGGTGTGGCTGGAGGCAGCATGGGTGGAGTATTGGCCACAACGGGCTTAGCAGATGGCGATGCAGAAGCAGATTGAGTGAGTCCTGATTGAGTGAGACCTGAGTTCAAGTTTGTGAGTGTCTGGAGCAAAAGAACAGATGTCAATGAGCCGATGTCAATGTTTGGAGTCGCCATAGATGCAGGGGCTTGAGCTTTACGCAATGGATGTAGATAGGTCCCCTTCATCACCAAATTGAACAACTTGATGTTTGGCAGTGTGTTTAGAGTAGCCAGTCCTTCATCCTATACACAGAACATATTAGAATGTTCAAATAACAATAGCATAGAAAAACTTACCAGCCTGCGACACCAGTCCTTCATCAAGCTCGGCGTAAGTACAACTGGCCTGGTTGGGCCAATGTATGTATATCCATTGTCGTGCTCATTCTTGTAACATTCTTGAAGCATGAGATGCCAGCAAATGAGGCGCGCATCCATGTCCGAGGACTTCGAGCTCTACATTATAGATCAAAAAGAGCATGATCAGTATAAAATGATACATACCTCATCAGTGCCCCCAATGATGGTGATCTCATCCTCTTCATTATCGGGTACACCCGAACTCAAAATCAGAAGCCTCTCAACGTCCTTCATGTCAACAAAAATCTTCGTGACATTAGCTTCTTGAATCTTTTGTACCATTTCCTTGTAGTTGCCCTCGTTATCAACATCCATTGCATCATTGAGCGCTGGCTGGTAGTATAAAGTATAATGGTAACGTCTAGACATTTGTACTGAAAAACGACATAAAAACGACAGACCTCTTTGACTTCGGTGGCACATACTTGAATGGAAAGCAACACTTTGTCGATACTTTGTATTGCTCCTGCCCATGCTTTTCAAGCAGGCTCGTCAGAAATTCAATGTAATTGTCATCACTGAGAGCAAAAAGTAATTCTTTGACCTTCACCAACTTTTCCTCCTTCATAGTAGACACTTTCCACACAACCCTGGTAGCCACCTTCTTGAGGGAATAAATGGTCAGTGATACATTGAATATAGAAAGTTTTTCCTCATCCTGGGTGGGCTCTGGTGACGCTGGCGGCATGGTGTGAGTTGTGGTTGAAGCCACATAGCCATGTATCACACAGGTCACATGTGTGACAACACTTCAGGGTCCTGACTTGGCAATTTCTAACCGATGAGTTTTTCGAAATGCATTTTCCGCATAGCTTTGGAAAGCACTGTAAAAACAAATAGACTTTATCCACCATTAGCTGACATGTCGCTACAGTTGACTCCCTCCTATCATATACCCCCTCAGGATATGCCCAAAGGTATACGTTACAAGAGGTATATGTTGAGAGAAAAATGTATAGCATTATGTAATACTCTGTGCAGCGTGTACTCTAGGGTACGGCTAAAAACTGTTTTGTTATTAACATGGTTATTTTTAGCAAGTTAATAACTAGTTAATAGCTGTTAATAACATGGGGGGGTTGACTAGAACTTGGAACAGTGTTAATAACAATCACGTGACTCTGCTGGCTTGCCAATCAGCGCGGATTATCGCAGACTTGCAGCTTTGACCATTGTTAACTCTCTGCAATGTCTCGGTCCTCCAATTGTATGGGTTGCAAATCCACCACAGAATATAACCCTAGTTTATTTCCTCTGCCGTCTGCCTTGGTCATCATGAAAATTTTGCGCTGGTTCAACATCCACCTCTTGCTATGGTCATTCCAGTGTCTCCGCTGCCAACAGAGCTTGATCTCTCCAAATCTCCACCTAATTCACCAGGTGAAACCACAGTTACAGACGATGCTGATATTCCTAAAGTCATTCCTGTGGCCATTCAGGACCATATCTTGCCACCTGATTGAAGCAGAGTGGCGGTCGCAGCAGAATCCAACATTGAGAGGAACATCAGCTACCAAGGTCTGATCTGCATTTATTCATCAGTTTGAATGCTACGTGAAGGGAGTATATCCTTTTGAAACACCAATCGGGGAGCAGCAGAGTCCATTGTCATATTGGTGAGATCTCACACTAAACCGTGATAGTGCTGTTCTTGCGGTAAGACCCTCATTTATTAGTGAGTTTGAAGAGTCATATCATATTCTGTCAGTCCCTTGGCGTAAAGCTCTTCTCTATCAAGCTGTCATATCCCATATTTTGCCCAAGCCCAACTCCGGCATCTCTGGTGCTGTACGCGCCAACTCCGGACCTATCTCACTGTTCTCGCAACTCCGGTCCTCCGGAGTTGCCCCTCCGTTTCATCTACCCTGTAATGTACATTTCCAATACCTTGTACCTTCATTTAGCCCTACGCCCTGACTTCCCCGTTTTCCCTGACTCCGTCGTAGTTACCCGTTGGCCCTTTGGTTAGTTTCCTCCGTCTCATTACTTACCCTAGAAAATACTTGGACCCTCGGACTTACTCCTCCGTCCTCGTTCGTACACCGTATATAAGTACTCACCAATAGGCCATGTACCTCAGTTCGAATATCGCATTAGACTCACCTCCACCTCTCTCTGACCCTCTCTGAGTCTTGACGGCTCACCTCCGACCCAACCTCTGTCGAACTACGGTTACTTGTAACCTCTCGTTCACCCTCCGACCATCTCTGTAAATATGGGACACCGGACTTGGACAAGGGCGCACCACATATGGTGAAGCCGAAGTCCCACTCACCTCGTACATAACTCCGGAGTTCCGGAGTTCGTACCAGAGTTGATCCAGTCTTAACACAAGCCCAATTCAATGCCTGAAAAACATACAATATCAGTCTTTACGAAGATGAACTCCACCGCCCGCAACCAACAGCAAGTATGAACTCTTGTCGACATGACTCAAATACAACAATGGCACATGTACAATCCTGATGCAAGTGACACTTTACCAGTTTGTTCATCTGCTGACATATAGAATAGAAAGTTGCTGTGAAGGGGCGAGAACACCCTACCATGTCATTCTATGACCTTGACTCACTTCTGAAGCCAGCAACAAACAAAGGGTCCTCTGAAACCAGAATCAGCCACAAAACTGAGGGCAGCTACTTGGTGGCCAAAGATGTGGATGGAACAGAGGAGCTTGGGGAAGATGACACAGAGACATGGCTTGATGAGACCGACATTTGAGATCAGCCACACCAGGAGTCATGCTTTGATATGGAGTGTGATATTGACTTAACAGCTCCGGTGGTGACTCAGGTCCTTGAGGAGGGCAGACTTTCGGATTCCAGAGAAGAGGCGGACAAGAATTCTAGCAGTGATGCTAATGTGGAACCAGATATTTCTGAGAGCGCCTGGGATTGGTAGGCGGATATTAGGTGAACTCATTTGAAACAGAGGCAGTGCGATTTTTACAGTCACGTGATTAAGTAACATTACGTAATTGATATTATTAGCTGCGTGTTAATAAACCCCCCCCAGACGTTAGTGTTTTTAACTTGTTATTAACACCCTGCTGAGTTTTTAACCATACCCTAGTGCACTCTATGGATTTTTTTCGACAGACAAGCCATTTATGAGGAAAGAAACTAGTAATTTTGGTGTCTTTCAGGCTCTGTGCATCAAGTACTTGTGTCCTCCATCCTCACGTGCCCAGCATTGCTTCTAATGTGTGTGCAAATGGATCATCAATTGTGTTGACATTAGTGTTGTTCAGGCCCAGCTTCAAAGCTGGAGCCGTGCCTAGCCGAGCCATGCCGAGCCCATGGGGTCGGCCTGTGGTGGCGAGTCTGTAGTGCCCTGTTACCATTATGACACATTACCACAGCGGAAGCAACAGAGTCCAGGCGCAGGAAATATGGAGTGATCGGTCTGAGTCACAGAGGACCCCAAGCACTTCTTGGCTAAATTTCAATCCCAGATGATATATATCCTTCACCTTCCTTGGTTTCATCCCTCCATCTTGTTGTCATTGTTGTTGTCATTGTTGTTGTTGTTGTTGTTGTTGTCCCCTTGTTGTTGTTGTCCCTTTGTTGTTGTCATTCCTTTGTTGTTGTTGTCTCTTTGTTGTTGTTGTTTCTTTGTTGTTGTCATCCCTTTGTTATTGTCATCCCCTTGTTGCCATCCTTTTGTCGTCATTGTCCCTTCGTCGTTGTTCCCTTGTTGTTGTCATCCCTTTGTCGTCGCCATTCCTTTGTCATCATTCCTTTGTCATCGTCCCTTTGTCGTCGTCATCCCCTTGTTGTCATCGTCCCTTCGTTATTGTGCCTTGTTGCTGTTGTCATCTCTTGTTGCCATCATCCTCTTGTCGTCATTGTTCCTTTGTTGTTGTCCCTTCGTTATCCCTTCGTTATTATTCCTTGTCGTCGCAGTCATTGTCTCTGGTGTAGTAAGTCATTATTCTTGGCTAAACTTAGTTGTTTTGGGTTCTGAGATTCAATTAGGTTGATTGATGGATTGATGATGTTAGCCTACTAAAAATTATAGATATGAAAGATAGTAGAATGTATATTACCAGTCAGCAAATATACATGCTTCTAATACTTATGCTTCAGAATTCCACTTGACAGGAGGAAGTTGTTATTTCATGAACATTTTCAAAACATTTTCGGAACTTCAACCTTTCCTTTTCCAGTCATGTGATCTGTGCACATGACCGTGGGAACCAGCACATGACCAGGTCTAGAACCTATGATGCCATACCTCATGGTACCCATGACCTTTTAATTTCCACTCTTCTCACACAGCCCCTTTAATCTCCATTACTTCTTTTCCCGTGCTTGACTTCTTTCATCAGTCTATTTATGGTAGTTCCTCTCATGCATAGCATGGTCTGTGCGTGCGCCTGTAACATATATAAGCTAGTACTTTGCAACTGGAATCCCCAGTCTAATCCACTTGTTTGTTTGCTTTACTGGTCATTGCCTGGAGGACTTGTTCCTTCCTTGTAGGCCTGCATCAAACAGATCCGGACTTCTTCTCCATCCTCTCTTCTTTTCTTTGCCAGGACATGTGTAGCCTGCAAGCCTTTCAAGCCTTGTGGATATTTCCTTGTCATTCATGATAGGGTTATTACAAAGGGTCATGTAATCCCCCTATTGGACATTGAAATGGATGAAGTTCACACGTTCATCAACAAGGAACTCAAAAAGGGATACATTAAACCCTCGAAATCTCCACAGACCTCTCTTGTCTTCTTTATTCCCAAAAAGGATGGCAAAAAATGTATGGTAATGGACTACCAATATTTAAATGAGGGTACTATAAAGAATTCCTATCCTCTTCCTCTAATTCCGCAGTTAATTGATTGGCTCAAGAATGCCGACATGTTTACAGCCCTGGATCTTCGATGCGGTTACAATAACGTGTGGATAAAAGAAGGAGATGAATGGAAGGGTGCATTCATTACGCCCATAGATGCCTATGAACCCACGGTTATGTATTTCAGGATGACCAACTCACCCCCTACTTTCCAACAGATGATGAACGATATCTTTAACGACATGTATGCCGTAGTGATTATCTATATTGATGATTGTATGATATTTACGTCGAAGAAGACCAAGGAAGAGCATGAGGAGGTTGTTAAGGAGGTTCTACGTCGTTTACATGATAACAATCTCTACATAAAACCCTCCAAGTGCTTCTTCTCAAAGGATCAAGTGGACTTCTTAGGTATGGTCGTATCTAAAAAGGGGGTGGAAATGCAGGAAAAGAAGGTTTCTGGGGTTATGGATTGGCCAGTTCCTACTTGGCTAAAGCAGCTCCAGGGTTTCCTTGGACATTGTAATTATTATAGGCATTTCATTTCAGGCTTCGCCAAGGTTGCACGCCCCTTGAACGATCTTACCAAGAAAGATGTTCCGTTCACATGGGATTCCAGCCAGCAAGTGACATTCAAAGCTCTCAAAACAAAGTTTACCACGGCCCTCCTTCTCGCTTATCCTAATCACGATCAGGAGGTTCGGGTGGAAACGGATGCCTCGGACATTCCCACGGGAGCTGTGCTCTCAACTTTATGCGACAATGGTAATTGGAGGCTGATTGCCTTCATTTCTCATTCTTTTGATAGCGCTGAGCGCAACTATCCTATTTATGACAAAGAATTACTTGCAGTTATTCGGGTGCTAGAAGAATGGTGTCACTATCTTATTGGTCGTGAATGATTCGAGATCTGGACTGACCACAAGAATCTTGAGTATTGGAAAAAGCCGCAAACTCTTAGCAGTCGGCAAGCCTGATGGCATGCGGTTTTGCAGGAATTTAATTATGTCTTTGTTTACAAGCCTGGTGCTTCTAATGGTTGGGCTGATGTGCTCTCTCGTCGCCTGGACCATACGGAGGCTGTGCAAGACCATAACACCAATATCATGGTCTTGCCTCCTTCCGTTTTTATTAATTCTGTCACTCTCTCTTTGGACTTTTATTCGGAGTTGGAATCTGAGTCTGCCTCCATGGGGGTGGATGCAGTGAATGACTTCCTTTTTGATGCTTCTATGAACATTTTCAAAAATAACAAAAACAAAGTTTTCGTACCACCTTCTCTTCACACTTGTCTCCTTACTTTATGTCATGATTCCCCTATTGCTGGTCACGGAGGTCATGCCAAAACCATACATACTCTTACTCGTTATTTCTCGTGGCCTGGTGTCACAAAGGATGTTAAAACATACGTAGATAGCTGCCAAGTGTGCACCCTCACGAAGGGTAAGCAAAAGGCACCAGCAGGAAAAATTATGCCACTTCCCACTGCAAAGCATCCATGGGAAGATCTTTCTGTAGATTTCATTATGGGTTTACCTGAATCACATTCTTTCACGGCTATTTGTGTTGTTGTTGATCATTTCTCGAAAGAAGTTGTTTTTATTCCCACTACGGACACTTGCTCTTCTGTGGATTTAGCCGTGCTATTCAGGGATCATGTTTGGTGTACACATGGACTCCCTTCTTCACTCGTTTCAGATCGTGGACCCCAGTTTGTGTCTGCTTTTATCCAGGAGCTCTGCAAACTCCTTGGAATCCATCAGAAGATTTCTATTGCATATCATCCCCAAACTGATGGACAAACGGAGCATGTTAATCGAGATTTAGAACAGTATCTCCGCGCTTACATAGGAAAGAAGCAGCATGATTGGGCGGATTGGTTGAAAATGGCCCAATTCTCCTACAACAATACCGTCACAACTGCCACCAGTGATATCTGTTATAATATGAACATTTTCAAACTTTTTTGAACTTCAACTTTTCATCTTTCCAGTCATGTGATCAGTGCACATGACCGTGGGAACCAGCACATGACTAGGTCTAGAACCTATGACATCATACCTCATGGTATCCGTGCCCTTTTAATTTCCGCTCTTCTCACACTGCCTCTTTAATCTCTGTCTCTTCTTTTCCCGTGCCTGGCTTCTCCTATTAGTCTATTTATGGTAGTTCATCCCACGCATAGCATGGTCTGTGCACGAGCCTGTAATGTATATAAGGTAGACACTTGCGACTGGAATTCCCAGTCTAATCCACTTCGTTGTTTGCTCCACTGGTCATTGCCTGAGGGACTTGTTCCTTCTTGTAGGCCTGCATCAACCGGATCCGGACTACTCCTCCATCCTCTTTTCTTCTGTCGCCAGGACATGTGTAGCCTGCGAGACGTCGAGCCTTGTGGTTTTCTTTGTCGTTCGCGATAGAGTCATAACACTTGGATTAGACTGTCATACACAACGCTCGGACCCTAGAGCTAAAGGGAATATATTCGGGATTTGCGCATACCTGCCCCAAGGTCTCTACAAAATTAATTAGAGACTCTGCGCTGCTTGCCGGAGCTTTCCGCGACTTTTCATTTCTTTACGCCCGTGCCTTTAGGGTGTGCCTTGAGTGGCAAGCTTTTGTCGTGTTAGTATAGAAAATTCAAAGTCCCTCCTTGAGGTGATAGCGCGTGTGGGTCGAGCCACGTTTGCATAGGACGACATCGGATCACAGCCATCGTGCTGCCGGTGGCTGAGTCATTACTATAACAAGTAGTCAGTATACGTAACCAGGGTCGCTGCAGTCACCCTTGGAATTGCTGAAGAAGAAGGTGCTACTATCTCCGTTCACTTCCTTATCATCTCTGACCTCATCTGTGTAGTCTCCCCAGAGTGTGGATATAGTCTGCACAGTAAGGAGGTGAAAGAAGACCATCCTGGATCCCAACGACCATTTACTAGTCGACTTTATTCAAGACAAAAATCCTCGCCTCAATAACCTCGTCCTTGCTCCCCTCCCTCGTACCCGCACTCACAAAATTTACCATCGCAGACTAGACCATCAGTGAACCAATCAGCATCTCCCTCTTTTCGAACTTGCCAATCACCACTACTTCTACGATTTCCTTCACCCATATCTACGTCCCAAGACCGTCCTTTGCACAGTAATCAAATATGGCGGAAGTGGACTTAGACAATCTCATAAGGCGTATCGCCGCCCTAAATCTTGAGTCCGAGAAGAACAATGTCACAAAGAAGATTGCTGACCCAGAGAAATGGGACGGTGATCGGGGAACTTGGCGTTTGTGGTGGGTCAAATTACATCTCTGGGTTGACGCCCAAAAATGGCGATCCGATAAACTTCGAGCCGTCGCTGTGCTCTTCCAATTTGAGAAGAAGGCTGAGGGCTTTGCCCAAATCACCCTTGAGAGGTATCTCAATCGGGAAGATGAGAACACCAATGACGAACATGGGACCGTCACTGGTAAACGAGGAGATTCGGCCTGGCCCTCTTGGGGAGTTCTCTAGGACGAAATCAAACTTTATTTCCGCATTGACATTCTCTGCCACGAGTCCCTGTGGAAGTTGGAAGGCTTACAACAGAATGGACATCCGATTGACCTCTTCCTGCAAAGGTTTGAGGTTCTAAAACGAGAAGCAGACATAGAGGATTACCACGCGGTAACCCTTTTGAAGAAGGTGGTTGATTACCGTATCTATGAAAGGGCTCGGCTTAATCGGCCGACAGGAGACCTTGACTACGACAACCTCACTAATGTCTATCGAGCAATCGGTAGGGCATATGAGCAGATAGCAGTCAAGCGAGGTCCCCCCGCTAATTCCCGTTTTGTCCCCCGCTCTCAACCTCGTTATCCCGCGCCTTCCAACCCTCCTCCCTCCCGTCCTCAATTCACTCAGTATGGAACTCAACCGGGCCGAGGGGCCCCAATGGAGATTGGTGTACAGCAGGCTGTATCATCTCCCACCCCTGACACAAGGACTTGCTTCCTTTGTGGAAAGCTGGGCCACATCAAGCCCGATTGCCCCTCAAACCCTAACTGTCGACCTTTCTGCCCCCAACAGCGTCAGCAGTGGGTATGGGACTACAACACCAGTCAATATGTTATGACCCCCGGTGTTTATGCCCAATCTCAAGTAGCCAATCACTATCCAGGATGACCTCTTCCCACTCCACCGGTCTCAGCAGCCACAGATACCAATGCCGATCACAGACCATTCATGTCGGAAGAAGCCGAAGCCTTTTATCGAGACAAGTTTGAGACTGAGGCTAAGCACCGCATGGCCGAGGCTTTAAAAGGTCACAGTGCATGAACAATGAGGGTGTTCATGTGCCTGAACAATTTTCTTCTTCTCTTTCCTCTTGTTCCGATTCCGATTTCCCTATTTCCGATTTGTCTTCTGTATTACGTAGTCTGTCTTGTTCTTCCGTAAGGGCATCTCAATTGAGCGCGGCACCGGAACAAAAATATAGTGTGCTTAATTCCCTAACAAAACAACAAAAAATAAGTTCTATTTATAAACCCCTCAAGGTCACGATGCACCGTACATCGACTTTGTCATTCGGCGGAGAGTTCTCGCTTGAGACAGTCATAAGATGTATGCGGAATGACCAGTGGGAAGCATTCAGGTTCAAAGCTCTCTTGGACTCTGGAGCTTCTCACACTTTCATCGATCACAATTATGTTCGCCGTCATGGCATTCCCTTTTACACTTTGGAAACTCCGATAAAAATACACAACGCAGACGGCTCTGAAGGAGCTATTGGGCAAATACGTCATGTGGTTACTTTAGTCATGGAGATTGCCGGACATTACAAAACAATAGACGCTTACATTTTGAAGATCAGTACACATCGGATGATCATCGGGTATGATTGGCTTTACCGCCACAACCCTGTCATCGATTGGACCCTTCAAACCATTTCCTTCCCTCGTTGTACACAGTACTGTAAAATTATGGGGCTCGGACCCCCGATTCATGGTTGCTCGCCTGCCGTCTTACATATGATAGAGGAAGGGCTAAAAGAACAGGTTCTGGAAACATACCACGAGTTCTTGGATGTGTTCTTGGAGAAAGAGTCTGAACACATGCCTATCCGAAAGCCTTGGGATCATGCCATAGATCTCAAGCCGGACTTCGTTCCAAAAAAGGGTCGAGTAATCCCCCTATCGGATATTGAAATGGATGAAGTTCGCACCTTCATCAACAAGGAACTCAAGAAGGGATATATCAAACCTTCTAAATCTCCGCAGACCTCCCCCGTCTTCTTCATTCCCGAAAAGGACAGCAAGAAGCGTATGGTTATGGACTATCGTTATTTAAATGAGGGTACTATCAAGAATTCCTATCCTCTCCCTCTAATTCTGCAGTTAATTGATCGGCTCAAGAATGCCGACATGTTTACAGCCCTAGATCTTCGATGGGGTTACAATAACGTATGGATCAAAGAAGGAGATGAATGGAAGGGCGCTTTTGTTACGCCCATTGGTGCCTACGAACCCACGGTGATGTATTTCAGGATGACCAACTCACCCCCAACTTTCCAGCAGATGATGAATGATATCTTTAACGACATGTATGCGGTGGTGATTATTTATATTGACGACTGTATGATATTTACGTTGAAGAAGACCAAGGAGGAGCACGAGGAGGTCGTTAAGGAGGTCCTACGTTGCTTATGCAATAATGACCTTTATGTCAAACCTTCGAAGTGCTTCTTCTCGAAGGATCAAGTGGACTTCTTAGGTATGGTAGTATCTAAAAAGGGGGTGGAAATGCAGGAAAAGAAAGTCTCTGGAGTTATGGACTGGCTGGTTCCTACTCGGCTAAAGCAGCTCCAAGGTTTCCTCGGACTTTGTAATTATTATAGGCGTTTCATTTCGGGTTTTGCCAAGGTCGCACACCCCTTGAACGATCTTACCAAGAAAGACGTTCTGTTCACATGGGGTCCCAACCAACAAGCGGCATTCAAAGCCCTCAAAAGGAAGTTTACCACGGCTCCTCTTCTCGCTTATCCAAATCGCGATCAGGAGGTGCAGGTAGAAACGGACGCCTCGGATATTGCTACAGGAGCTGTGCTCTCAACATTATGTGATGACGGTAACTGGAGGCCTATCGCCTTCATTTCTCACTCTTTCGATAGTGCTGAGCACAACTACCCTATTTATGATAAAGAACTTTTAGCGGTGATTCAGGTGCTGGAAGAATGGCGCCATTATCTTATTGGTTGCAAACGGTTCGAAATCTGGACCGACCACAAGAATCTCGAATATTGGAAGAAGCCGCAAACCCTTAGCGGTCGGCAAGCCCGATGGCATGCGGTGTTACAGGAGTTTAATTATGTTTTTGTTTACAAGCCTGGTGCTTCTAACGGTCGGGCTGATGCGCTCTCTCATCGCCCGGACCACAGGGAGGCTGTGCAGGACCATAACACCAACATTACGGTCTTGCCTCCTTCTGTTTTTATCAATTCTGTCGCTTTGTCTTCGGACTTCTATTCAGAGTTGGAATCTGAGTCTGCCTCCATGGGGGTGGACGTGGTGAACGACTTCCTTTTTGATTCTACTATGAACATTTTCAAAAACGACAAAAACAAAGTGTTCATACCACCTTCTCTCCACACTCGTCTTCTTACCTTATGCCACGATTCCCCTATTTCCGGTCACGGCGGTCATGCCAAGACCATTCACACTCTCACTCGCTACTTCTCATGGCCTGGTGTCACAAAAGATGTTAAATTATACGTAGATAGCTGCCAAGTGTGTGCCCTCACAAAGGGTAAGCAAAAGGCACCGGGAGGAAAAATTATGCCCCTTCCTGCGGCAAAGCATCCATGAGAAGATCTCTCTGTAGATTTCATCACGGGTTTACCCGAATCTCGTTCTTTTACTGCTATTTGTGTCGTTGTTGATCGCTTCTCGAAGGAAGTGGTCTTTATTCCTACTACGGACACTTGTTCTTCCGCACTTTTTAGGGATCATGTCTGGTGTATATACAGACTCCCTTCCTCACTCGTTTCCGATCGTGGACCCCAGTTCGTGTCTGCATTCACCCAGGAACTTTGCAAACTCCTTGGAATCCATCAGAAAATCTCTACCGCATATCATCCTCAAACTGATGGACAAACAGAGCGTGTTAACCGAGATCTCAAACAATATCTACGCACTTACGTAGGAAAAAAGCAGCACGATTGGGCGGATTGGTTGAAAATGGCCCAATTCTCCCACAATAACACCGTCACTACTGCCACCGGCGATATCCCTTTCAATGTCACACGTAACTATGCCCCTCGCATGGGTTTTGAAGGGAAGTTGGCTGGCTTTGCGGGAGAAACAGGCCAT
>QFEM01002250.1:0-19017 GCA_003316205.1 Boletus bicolor
TGTAAATTTGAGTGCTAATACACATCACATTCACTGTCGGACTTTCAAGATAGGTCGATAAGTCGATCGGTCGACCAATCGACCCCTGCGCATGGCGATGCTCCCCTAACAGTTGGTGAAGTCGTCTGGAATGTTCGAATCCCAGGGTAACCCTAAAAGCGCTCGTAGGAATTTCGTCATCTTCGTTGGAATCGGAAAACGCCCATATAGCATCGCGGTTACGCAAGGGGCTTGTGATGGTACGTTCGTGAAAGGTGACGGTCTCTGCGGAAAAGAGGAAGTACGACTGGGACGGAGCCCAGGGGGCTGAGACTTGAACAGCAACTGGCTGTTTCTTGCGAAGCTGTTCAAGGACAGCATAAGCGATAAAACAGGTCTTTCCTGTGGCTTGCGATTAGAAATCAAAGGTTATATGTAGTTCATCGTACCGATACCAGGCTGCCCAATGATACATGCGCCATCTGTGTACTCTGTATCGTCGCTTCTAAAGCTTTCCATGGCATCTCTATATTCTTGAACAACTAAAAGGTTTTGATGCCCTATGGCGCCGCAAATGGATTGCACTGCAGTGAAATGCTTCCCAAAGTCGAGGTACTCCACGGTGCGAGTGTTTAATCCTGATGGACGATCAGTTTTCTCCTTGAAAGTGAGGTCTTTGCCTCAGATGACGTCTCTGAAATCTTTGAGCCAGGTAAGCCGCTGGTTTATTTTGTCAGAATACGTTGCGTTCTGAGCAGACATTGTAGCGTCTCTCATAGACTGGTCACTGTGGTACGTCAATCCTTATGTAATCGTACCGAAAGCGATAACCCCTGAGGGCATCCATGCCTGCTATGGCGATTCTCTCCAGAAAGCCGACCTGTAGAGAACGGAGCGCGACCTTATCGCGCTCGTCAAGAAGGATTGGACACCCTCTGTTTACACAACCTCTCGTTTGCGCAACTCCCGTCCTACGCGAAGCGGTCTTGATCAACTTGTCCGCCACTCAAGTTCCCCTGCCCTGCACAGTTCCCCAACCACCGCCGTAATCACTATGCTTCAGTCACGCCGTCGTCGCCTTCAGCGTTTCACGACTTACACGGCCCACTGGCACTGACTCTCATTCCGAGTTATTCGCATTCGAGATTTGATGGCCAACTCGGTCATGACCATCATGTATTCATACGGCAATCGATATTTTAGCTACTATAGTTTAGACATCGTAAGCTACACTGATATCTTTCCATAAGGATTTTGGAGAAAATTCCTGGTCCCGAATGGTCCAGGTCTTACTTTCAGAATTGTCGCCGAAACCGGCTCCGGCCCGGTCCACTTGGAGGCCGATCTGGTTCGATCGCAATCGAGTCAACAGCTCGACGCTCCTATTATCACCTCACCCTATCTTATGAAAAAGACAAGTTTGTGTTGAAGAGCGAACCCTGAGATCACTTTTACTGTTCTCTGCCTCCATATCCACTCTCCCGCAAACCAGAAAGGGACGAAAGCGGTGGGAGCGGACAGTGTACTAAAGAATGTGTACTTGTGAGGGGAGTTACGATTGGGCATGCGGGGTCCAGGCAGAGGGCCGTGGAGTTACAAAGAGAAGCCCCTAGCTGAGTTGCTGAGTAAGAATAAGCGCCACACTGAGAATAAAAGGCGACCTTGTGCACCACGAGTAAACCGAAACACCTTGCTCTTTCACTCTTCGAAGCCGACCACTGTGTACAATCGGTAATGATTTCCAACCGGTGTGTATCAGCTATGGCAAGTAGTTGCGTTAAATGCTGACGATTCAGCAAGATCAAATCAACGGTACTTGACACTGATCGATCAGACTCGATATTCGCAGTTGCTTTCCACCCTGACAGAATGTATCTTTTGGGCAGGGGTGGCGATGGCATTCGACGATGGGGATCTGCAGACGACCAAGGGATCGGAAAACACATCTTTGTGCCAGGGCATCACACGTAGATGGCGTTTGCGATTCCATATAGAGACCCTATATCGAATCCAGAACGCTATCCACTTGTGATCCCTCGACACATGATGGATCAAGCGTGTGGGATAAAGAGATGCATGAAAAAATCATCGAGGTAGAGGGCTCAAATTGCGTGCGTGCAGTGGAAGTCTCCCCAGAGTTGACTTGTTTGCCACCAGTACTGGACACATCGAAGCGATCGTCTGGAACATCCCAAGTGGGGAGAGACCCATTGGTCCCCTCGAACGTAAAAATAGGGAGAATTAAGTTCCCCCCGAGTGGTGAGCACGTTGCCACTGTCTGCTTTCATGCTGCGTCACCCGCATCTCGATAACTATGAGCATGGCGAGCTCATCGCCATTATCAAAGACCCTCACATCCCCACTCTGTAACCCAAGCACTCTGCTTGCGTGGCCCAACGATGATCGGCGAATTTTCTGCGGTATCAGATGACAACAATACCAAGTCTTTTGACGTGTTCACGGTGTTTGAGATTGCCGGATCGCAGATTCCTAGTGGTGGCAAAGACGAATCTATCGCTTTTAGCACCCAACAGAAAACTCATCGCTACTTACGCATCGCGTTCTATTTTGTTCCTGGACGCATCAACTTTCACCCACATTGACCCTGTCATCAAGGACAGCAATTACATATCCTCGACCGCCATCTCCGCAGATGGGTAGCTATACTGCGACTGGACAAACCGACGGAAAAATCGGTAGCATTTTCCCGGCCTTGTATGGACTCTTCCATGCAAGCATTTGTCCTTTCGTATGTCAGATGAACCCAATCCCGTCCTCGATCTTGACACACTACGCGTTAGTCTCATCTGCTCGCGAGAAGGGGCAACCAGACGAGCAGCCTTCGATGTCGGGCGACCATGTCAAGAATCTCCCTTACTCCACGGTGACGATGATCTCGAGGTATCTCTTCGTTCTTCACCCTCCCTTGAAGCTAGGTTCTCACGATCGCATAGGTCGAGGTGGCGTCGAGCACGCCCGCTCCTCTGTTCGATTATGATGATGCGTTCTCATACCTCCCCGTTTTGACGTTGCTGCTGCTGCCGTCTCAGACAGCCACATGTAGATACCATGCCACCGTGAGTATATGGATGAGTTCTTACCGCCTCACAGCATTCACCGTTAATAGTACCAGTTTCAATAAACCAGTCCACGATCGAGCTCGCTAGGATATCCAATCGACGGTCACCGAGGAAGCCTATTCTCACGCGAACGTTCGGATTGGATGTTTGCATGACAAAATGAGGGGTGTGCGTTATCGTGTTGCGTTCCTCCCACTTTGATGTTTTATTTCTTGTTCATCACGAATCCGAATACGGGCCCTCGTGAAGAGGAACTTTGCTAGTAGATGATCAATACACTGATACGGCTCCGATTCGTTCTGGCGACACCATCCACCGTACTTATTACCACATCGAGCTTACTATGTAGCTAGATATCCAGAACAAAGTCTTGAACTTGACGAGGTTCGATGGACAAATGATAAGATCGGCGCTGTGGTAACACACCCTCTTTGGCCTATCCATGATTTGATTCCACATGCATTTTACATAATATACATATCCCAAGCGACAAGCATACACGCTACATTACAAAGGAATCCCGACATAGGCCAAGCCTGCACCTTTCATTAGCTTTTCAATCAGCTTCATGCCTTCCAGCACGCGTTCCTCGTCTAAACGTTTGCCGACGACCTGAATGCCTACCGGAAGACCCTCCATTGCAGTCGCATCATACATGCGATAGTTTTCCCGTTCTATGGCGTTACGGGCTCGGAAAGAGCGCGGAACGACGTCAGTACTGTTGACATGGGTAATTGGCATCACCCCCGCGCTGTAATCGAGCTATATAGCCACAATAAAAAAGGGTCAGAAAAGTGCCAGCCGTTTCGCTTGATCACCCACCAGGTTGAACAGGAAAGTGTAGCCGCACGCTTTCCACCCGTGACGCATCCCCCGATGCGGTACGGCTGGCAATCCATTCGGTACTGTGAGGATGAAATCGACACCCTTGTCTCCCGGTGCGCCTTCTACCTGGGTGTCACGCCAGACCTTGAACCACCGCGCACGGTAGTCCTCGCGTTTCGCTATGAGTGCAAAGTACCCTGGAACGCTTTTCTCGTAAAAGTTGTCTACTAGACCAGCATAGATCGGGTCGCGGCGAATATATCTCAGATACCAAGCATAAATCTTCATGATGAAACGAGGTAGCGCGAGAGCACGGAACGCTGGAATCATCCCTGGGTCATTCGTCTCAAACGATCGGAATGGTTTCGCAGCAATCTTGCCGCCATCAGCCAGGAGAAGTTGGGAGGCGATCTGAAGTCCCTCATATGGGCTAGGCGGGTTCCTGGCACGATGTTAGGCAGGTGCATCCAGCGAAAAGTCGCTCTCACAGTGTAACAACTTCGTGGCCGTTCTTCTGTAACACCTCAGTCACTGATTTGAGCGCCCTCAGACACGCAGGTGAGGGAGCGACGACGCCTAGACCCTATTTAGTTTTCCGTGTTTCGGACTGGGATAGATACATACCATCATCCCACAATACACCCCACCTGATGGGCCGATCGACTGGTAGTTTCACCTCCCTCCACGGAATGTTGAGAACCTGCGACACGATATGTACCTGACGAACCAAAATGGGAATGGAGCATGCTCACTGAATGATCATACTCCCACGGCTTCATCTGGAACACGGCGCGCCAAAATGTCTCGAGATCTTCGAGTGTTTTCGCCATGGGACTGTGCGTAGCTGGTACCCCCTCTTGCCCAGGGATAGACGTGGCGCTCCCGGTCCTTATGAACCTATGCATACTTGACTTTATCGAATATACCCCTGAATAATGCGCTGGTGCTCGAACGCTACCAGCCACATCCGTGCCCACGCCGATCCTAGAACCACCCAGAGCGAGAAGCGCACTTTCGCCCCCCGAGGACCCGCCCGGACTGTACCCCTTCTTGTGAGGGTTCTCTGTCGTACCAAAGACGTCGTTCGTGGCTTCAAACGAGAGCATGGTCAGGGGTACGTTGGTTTTGACATACGGGATCGCGCCTGCATGACGCAGGAGCCTCACAAAGGCACCATCGTACGACACGGGTTTGCCTGTCAACGCAGAGTACCCTATGCTCGAATCGTAGCCCTTGACGGCGAGCATGTCCTTGAGGGAAACGGGCACGCCAGCAAGCGGACCGGAACGGTTGACGCTGCGAGCCCATTTCTCGGCTGGCTCGATCATGACCTCGGTGAGACAGTTGGTTTGGGCGTGGGCTTGCAACGCGCGCTTGGCGTACGCCGTGAGGACATCGGATGGGTTCAATGACGCAGTCTGAACGCTGGATACGATGGCAGAGATGGGGCGGGAGAGGATGTCTTTGTCTTGTGGCGTCAGGGGTTGGCGGTACACTTCTGGAAGGGATGCGATTCTCTGAGCACGCTCGCGTTGTTTGTCATTGCTGTGAGGAAAGAAGGCGGTTGAACGTTGAATCAAGATAAGCCTGAGGGTGGTGATAAGGAGGTTCCTCACCAAGCTTGCCGGTGCGCCAAGTAAGAAAACAACATGAGGACAAGGGGACTCGATGCAAGTAGCGTCGGACTAGTGGTGGACTGAGAGGACAAGTCGTGGAAGAGAACAGGTTGAAGGGCATACGGGTGCCAACTTTAAATATTAAATACTCATGGCACACACGCCGCGCGGCAGGCGAGAATTCAGATCTGCTGACTGCTACACTCATGTTGATAGCAACTAAGTAATATCACCTAAATGCGTTTTTAAACGTCCAATCTATAATACTTCGGCCCAGAGAGAGAATATGTCTCTGGTAGTATATCGGATAGTACACCCGCCTGTCAGGTGTGCGCACTTTGATCGCGGGAGAGCGGGGTTCGACTCCCCGCCAGAGAGGCTATTTTTTCTGCTTGGCTTTTGCTTTGCAACATCGTTAACCCGGAAACCCATGTCCCTTTTTTTTTAATTACAAAGCTCAACTGCGGCCAATACCGTGCGCGAGTAAAGGAAATGCAACTGCATTAGTCTCGCTGCAACCCAAAGTCAGGGTGTTAGTCTGCGTCTGGATGAGTGTGAATTCTCCAGAAAATCAAAGGATCTACAGATGCATTTCAAATACGATAGAGATTAGTCTTACTTGTACCAGTGTATACCACATCGCAGCACGACTTGCCGCACATGAATTTATGCCATGGTTTGCCCGCAGGTCGTTCCAAGTTAGGCGCAAAAAACACATCCTCAGGTGTTCGCCGGAGTGTCCTCCAACACATTCCGTACGCCAGTCGTCCACACCCCCAGCTCCTTCTCCAGCGCCACGATACTCTCCCTAACCTCCAGACTCACCTCACCGCCTTCATTCTCCCGACCGAACCCCACCAGTAACTCGTTCCTCGCTCTCAGCAGCGTCTCGTATGCGATCTTAAGCCTCGTCGGACCGCTGGGGGGAAAAGACGTCGCTTGAGGCGGCGACGATGGCGACGGCTCATCGACGGCGAGCAGTTTGCCCAGCTCGGCGAGCGCGATACCACGCACGGGATGTCCTTCGTCAAGTACGGCAGATAATCCCGCGACGTGCTTCGCGGCCGTACGTATACTCTCATCCAAGAGATTCTGTGAGATCCGGCCGGAAAACGAAGCCAGCAATAATGACTGACGGAGCTTTAAAAGCGCGAGGAGGGGGTGGGATGAGGGTGGTAAACCCGCAGAAACCAAGATTGGGATCATATGCGTGGTTAATTGCGTTGCCTTGTCGCCATCTACGAAATGACGAACATCATGAGTCAGATATCAGAAACGTCAAAATGAAGAACCACACCACTTGACTGGAGATGCGTTGCTTTATCCAGTGCTTCCTGTCCGATGCGAACTGCATCGATGACAGCACGTGGATCAGCGATTGTAGCTCTACATGTCGAACATCGAGAAGCCGGGACGTCTGTCATTCTGGGTCAGAAGTTGTGCTTGAGTCGTCATTAATATCTACGTACCCTCATTTGGGACAGGACAGGCGTCACCGCATGACTTGGGACACAAAACGGCTTCCCGTGGGTCGATGATGGTGCCAGTTTGCTCGCACAGCGGGCACTGACAGGTAAAGTTGTAGGTTTCGAGGAGCGCCTTTTGTCTTTGCATCCTTGGGAGGGTCGTGTCGATGTAGGCCATCAACACCTGGAGAAAGAGGAAATTTGAGCACTTGTTGAAAGTCTGGAAATGAGGTGCAGCATGCCTCTTCTCCGGCCTCAATACCGCGCAGAGCGGTGATATGCATGACCGGTTCTTTCGCTTTTGTTCTACCACTACGGGGGAATACAACGACTGCATTCGGAAGGCACGAGTGGTTCGTGAATGCTACAAGCGGCGACACAGTTGCACCAATGGGTGTGAGGGAGGGCGAGGTCAGGGCGAACGTGTTCGTGATGAACTAGGGCACGATCCGAATGAGTAAGAGAAGAACGTCAGACCAATTCAATTATCACCCTCGAAATCGTGTTCACAAGATCGCTTGCAGACATAATGCCATATTCTTCGAGGTCAGACGGTGCCGTCAGACCAAGGTATCTGACCACCGAGTGCGCCAAGTGGGTATGAGACTCGACGGAGGCTAACTGCTGTGACGTTACTTTGTCTGAGGTATAACCTCCGTCAACATCGGAGGAAAAAACATTGGTAGCTTGGGACACCCACGGGATTGCATCGCCCGTAATTCTTTTGCCTGAAGACGCACATGAGTGATCGGATGTACAAAAGAACGTGGGTACGAGGTGACTAACCCATCTGCTATTTAGACCCTTCGATTTCATTTGCCATAAAATGCGACCCAAACACCGGACTGCATCGTTAGGAACACCTAGCGCAGCGGATGGTGCTGTCTTAGCCCATCTCTGGAGCGCACCACACTCGGGTTTGTGCAAGCCCCAATCTGCTTTCTGACAGCTCTGTTCAGGGTGAATAAGTTGCATTGACGCGAGTGCTCAAGAACTTACGCTGTTACAGTACCTTAGCATCCCACAGCTGGAGCATCGCATGAGGGGAGATATGGAGGCGGCATTCGCGCAAGAAGAGCAGTGCGAATCGAGGTATTGATTAGAGAGGACAAATACGTAAGGTTCTATAGACAGGATGATGGACCCTTGAAGTAGAAGACGATGTGTCAACAAATCCACCCATGAAAGCATCGGAAGGTCGTCGCACCAGGTTTGAAAGGTTGCCGTGTCCACAAGCCTCTTCCAGAATGATCTGATTTCCTGATTTCAAGCGAAGGAGGGAGCTGTGGATAAAGACCCTCGGTGTCCACTGCTACGTCATTTCGAACAGTAGAAGTTGAAGCTTGGGGTGAAGACTGTGTGGGCACCGGTGCGACAGGACCACTCAACGCAGACACATACGATTCTGAGTTTTTGGATTGCCTCTTGGACTTTAGATCGGCGAAAGACATGTCGGCCTCATGAATTGAAGTTGTCCAGCTAGATGTGTTGTTTACCTCTATTTATCATAAGCTTGTAACTTGCAAATCCAAGCTACAGTCATCCTGGTTCTCATGACATGGTGCTCAGTTTATAACGACGACTTCTCCCCTCAAGGAACCACTCCCACACTATACTTGTTCCCATGTCCGTCGCTCGATTTGACGACTGCAAGTCTGAGCTAGAAGTACTTAATACTTTCTCTTTTTGCATCGAGAACCAGCTCGAAAAAATACTAGTCTCTTTTGTGGAGACAAGCGGAATTCATGGTATCGCATCATGTTCATAACAAAAAGCCTACCGTATTTTACCTGCGGGTCTCGTCCCGGATACCTTTCCGCTATTGTGTCAGGTGAGTGATGGCTTGGAATATGGTTCTTCCCCTACTCATCCGGTGTGTCAAGTCTTCCCAAATTCTTTTCCACTCCACAGAGCATGTCATTCTGCTGTGATTTGGCTTCTTCTTGAACCCCGGTGGAGCGGGTTCTACCGAGAATTTGATAGCCACTTATATATCTGGAAACAACGTTCTGGAAGTACGGCAGTTGCGAGACGACGGCCCCACTCTTCCTGCACACTCTCTGAATAAGCTACTTGGCACATGGCTGCTTTGACCATAGATCCGGGTGCAAATGAAAAGACACGAACGGAGCATGGAAGATCGGATCCTGGACTTCGCGAAGAAGATGTAGAGAAATATGCTCTGTCCTTACGAGGCAGGACGTTAACGGCCTCGTTGGCGTTTGTCGCAGGGACTGGATTTACACTCTTTGGGTATGTCTCTGATTGGAAATGTTGACCCATACCGCACCTTGGACTCATCGGACGGATACCCGTAGATACGATCAAGGAGTTATGTCAGCTTTGCTGACGGCCGGCCAGGTTCCCCGCTATGTTTCTCTTCGCTTTGCATTGTACTGACGCGCGGGGTAGTTCGAAAAGGTCTTCCCCCAGGTGGTCGTGGATACGAGCCATCCCAATCACGCGACGCTGCAAAGCTTTGTGGTTGCCATCTATGTATGTCGGTATTCGCTTGCAGTGCACGACACTCACGCTGCGGGCCCCTCCAGGAAATCGGGTGTTTGATTGGCGCTCTGTCTAACTTATGGCTCGGTGATCGGCTAGGTCGTCGACAGACGATCGTCGTTGGGGGATGCATCATGATCGTCGGCGCCATCTTACAAACGACATCGTATAGCTACGCTCAGCTCGTCGTCGCGCGTATCATCACCGGTCTCGGAAACGGACTCAACGTGGGTGGACATCCTTTGAGCTGTCACGTATGCGGGCTGACCGAGTGTAGACGTCGACTGTACCTAGTTATCACGCGGAATGTTCGCCTGCTGCCAAGAGAGGCAGCCTGATTATGATCGAAGGTAGTCTCATTACGTTTGGTATCATGATATCGTGCGTGGCGTTTCCTCGTCTCTGGATGACCTCTGACCTCTGATTTCGTTGGGTGCAGTTATGTGAGCGATGGTCGTTATTGACCTGTTTTGCGAGAAACTGAACAATCCATTTACGCAGTGGGTTGATTTTGCGTTGTATGTCCCATCTCTCGGAAGAGTGCAATGATTCACGGTTTATAGGTATTGGGCTTCTGGATCCTCTGCCCAGTGGCGGGTCCCCATCGCACTCCAGATCGTTCTTGCTCTAGTCATGATCTTTGGAATTGGTTTCGTATGTGTCTTGACCCTGCTGATACTCAGAAGTAACCAGTTGTTAGCTCCCAGAATCGCCGAGATGGTACGTAGTTACCTCGAGACCGCTCACAACCAGTACTCAACCGATGCCACAAGGCTCGTGAAACATGGACGCAACGCCGAAGCCGTAGCCGTCATTTCAGCATTAGACGATAAACCATTCAGTGACCCCGAGGTCCAAAGGACGCATCATGCCATCCGCGAAGCTGTAGAAATCGAAGCAGGGTCTCAAGGCCTCTATGCTAACAACCACGCTAAGAGTTCACGCTCGCAGCTAAGAGAACTCTTCACCGGTGGCCGTGCTCAGAACTTTAGACGAGCTTCTCTGGGCGTCGTGAACCAGTGTTTCCAGCAAATCACAGGAATCAACTTGATCACCTAGTGTGTTTGAAGTACTTTCATTCCCTCGTTCTTGGCTCACCGAATTCTTCACAGCTATGCTGTCAGTTTGTTGTCTTGTGGGTTTCAATCCATACCTTGACCACGGTTCTTTAGACATTGTTGTTTCAACGGCTCGGCCTTTCCGATGTTACGTCCCGTATTATCGCCGCTGCAAACGGCACAGAATACTTCCTCGCTTCTCTTATTGCTATCTTCCTGATCGATCGCGTCGGTCGACGAAAGCTCATGCTCTTCGGCGCGGTGGGACAGTGTCTGACGATGGTGCTCCTCGCGGTGCTTGGAAGCGTCCAAGGTAGTGGGGCACAGGTCGTCAGTTCCGTGCTGCTGTTCGTCTTCAATTCCTTCTTTGCTGTTGGCTGGTTGGGAATGACGTGGTTATATGTGCGTCGACCTTTTCCGATACCCATGAGTTTAGAACCCACAGAGTTGACAGCCTGCAGAAATTGTGGGACTGAGAATCCGTGCGCCGGCCAATGCACTTAGCACGGGTGCGTTGGTTAGTTTCCACGAATATTGAGATGTATCGATGGATACGTTTAGCGTCGAACTGGATCTTCAATTTCATGGTAGTGATGGTCACGGGGCCTTCATTTAATGACATCTCGTGGGGCACGTATATCGGTACGTGTTCCGTGGCTGAACCATGCCCATGTGCGTGCATGGGTCTCACACCCCCGGTCCAGTTTTCGCCGCCCTGAATGCGTTCATCATACCCATCGTATACCTATTTTTCCCCGAGACTGCTGGTCGCTCGCTCGAGGGTGCGTCCGCATGCTTTACACGATTTTGGTATTGTCTCGTCTTCTGACGTGTCTTCGTGATGATAGACATGGATGTCATCTTTGCGTTGGCTCACAACGAAGGTGTCTCGCCGGTCGCTGTCTCGCTTCGGAAGGACATACCTCCTGCGGGCTCACCAGAGGCTGACAGAATACTGGGTATCCAGTCCACTGCGATGAGTGGACGGGATTCTGGTAAAGAGTCATAATTTCCCGAAGGGAGCACTACCCGTTTAACGGACAGAGAAAGCCACGTATATCTACCTGCTAGTTTAGATACAACATTTGCGAACGTAGCTTCACATATATGGTCAAGGAACAGCAGCTTCGTCGCTCTTGGTGGATACTGTTGTGACACGTGCTTGCCTTTTGCCCTCTCGTTCGAAAGCTGCCATTGCATCGCGCCATTGAGAATCACGTGGGACACCTATTTTCGAAACCGGCCTTTCTGGGGGCTGTAGTGGGCCAAGCCGGTGAAGGGGCCAGATGATATAACTCAGTTTTGCGTCCACCAAGCCCAGAGGCACCTATCCCGTTCCCAAAGTTAGACGACGCGAATAAGAAACAATAGGTAGCGCGACACACCGGACCAAACGTGTTACTGTCCAAGGTACGGAAAGGCTCATCACCCTCGACCCATATATGACCCTCTGGGACGAGCACCTCGGTGGCGGGATACGGCGGGAGCGCTTGAACGACGTCGTCTGCGACGGCGACCACCCGCTTGACGATCATTTTCCGACTGTCGACAGGGTCCCTGGAAGAACGTGAGCAAAAACACAGATACATTGCATGAGAACGGGCACGAGTGGGATTACCTGAGCGAGACGACGTCGCCTTTTGCGATCGGCCGTCCCGAATGGACGCTGAAGCGGTCAAAGACGACGATGTCGTCCCACCGGGACGTGTCTGGATTGAGTGTAGGCTGACTGACGGGAATGGGGGTAGCATAGGTGAACTGGGCAGAGATTTTGGACGAGCGGAATGCGCTACGGACCTGCATGCTTCGTCCTCGGACGGTCTTTATGGTGTAGCAGTAGTGTGTGAAGGCTATGCCGAGGGGTAGCCAGTAGAGTACTCGGAAGGTCCGTCTGAGTGGGGAGGGACTATTAGGAGATGGAGCTCGGGTTGCATATGAGCGGGTTGTCCTTGTAATGATGTGGTGTCTGATCATCCGTGCAACTTGTGCCCAGTTGGCTGTGGAGAACAACAAACATCGACTCAGAACTTAACACGCTATGCGCACACGTTCTCCTGGTTCTCCTGCATGGTCCAGAGGGCATTTCTGTAGTTTCTTTATGGATGCTTGGAAGAATTTTGTTCAGGGTGCAGCGCGAACGACTCGCTGCCACTTTACGCTGGTCCGCCTATCGACTCGGACGACACTGCGGGCTTCGTCGTACATGATGCCAGTATCAACAATGGATGACGAGAACGCCTGAGCCTCTCCGTCACCCGCGAGCATTTATTCTCCCTCAGTACATGTCCCAGCTTCCAGCCGCCCTCCCTTTGAGCGGGAAGGCGACGCTCTCAATGCCATGTCTGTATCTATCCTTACCAAACCCCATGCCTCTACCAACTGTATGAAATGTGCTCACCACCCATCCCGTTCCCAGGTAAAAAGTACATCAGAGACCTCAATGCTCTCCTACCTCCTCGGGCTTCTCGAGCATCTCCACCTTGAGCGAATCGACGACATAATGACGGTACCGTCAACCGACCCCAAGAACAAGCGGGCGTCGCACGAAACCCCTAGACCTCTTGTTACTCTCTCCACAGATACCCATTGGTTTTGGCCTCCGCCTGCGTCGCTCAGTTGTTATTCGTCTCTTCGCTAGGTGTCTCTCACTGGCGGCCGAGAAGGCTGCTGGAGGCACAGCTTTCTATGTTGGTATCTACATTGGCGAATAGATTCCCGCATTTCATCGGATTGAGCCAGCATGTCCAGGTTGTTCATGCCCTAATATTCTGGGATGCGGACACCGGCAATTGGGTCAAGGGGGTGGGGGTGGGTTGGGTTGAAGCAGATGCCTGGGTAGGCCTTGTCGCCTCCCACCCCCATTCTCTAGCTCACCCTTGTTTTTGCGCACGTTGCTTTTCGGCGTCATTTCGACCGTGGCCTGCTCACCCTGTGTACTTAACTGTATGCGCAAGGACAGATATCCATTTTTGTATGTGCAATCAATACATTACATCGCACCGACACTTGCGCCCGCTTGGTCTATCGTCATCTTCCGTGGTGGGGAGTAATAAGTGTGGCGCTTCGGAAAGCGACGCCAGATGTCCATTGTAAAACATACATGGTTCGTGTTCGGAGCGGAATAAGTGTACGTACAACTGATCCAGCTGTTCTTAGAAAAAAGAACGTGGACATCATCCCAACGCAGTGTCTCCTCCCTTTGTAGGCACGTTTAATCTCATCCTTTGGTTCAAGCAAATTCGCAGGACCGCACAAAATTGAAGGATGCATCGATGATACTGCGAACCTGGAAGTGCCAGGTGAGCATATCCTGGAAGCATCCAGTGCCGCTTTTCGTTGCTTCATTGGTCTGTTATTTCTGATAGTCCATGATTCATGTTCCATTAAGATGCCGTTGGAGAACCTCGTTTGCGGATGTTTACAACCGTACAAATACATTCTCCTTTTCTCTTCTTTCACTATGTCGTTCTCACCACCTTCGACTGGATTTAGCACAGCGCCCATGGCATCTACTGGACCTGGGTAGCCGAGTCAATGTATCCGATCGGGAGAAGGCAGTGAGCAAGACAAACAGGAGGGGATAAATTACGATTGCGGAGGCCGTGGGCGTCGAACCCTGGCGTCATCAGACACATTTAGACCTGTTCGATCTTGGACCCGATCCAGTATTCTGTCATCCTGACTTAGGCCTTCTCGCACCGACGTCAGAGCGGACCCTTGAGGCGGTCACGTCAGACTCGACTACTGCACGATGACCTCCTTTTTCCAGATCTATCTAGCCCTCTTCGCGCTTAATCCGGAGATCATTTTCAAAGAATGTTGGACCACCCCTCTCTGTGACATGCTTCTAGATGATCACGGTTTGGATCATGGTTGGCAGAACTGTGGTTCTCCGCATCACTTCCGCAGTTCCCCCACTAACCTGAGGCGGCAGTGGTTGAGGGTGAGTTCTCTGGTAAATATTGGTGGGGAGGCACCGCTGATCCTCGGGCATCACTCCAACTTTATGCCAGTGGGTAGGTTGATGTGGAACACATGAGGGTATCACCTCAGAGGAATTCTACGATGAAAGTGTCTTGATCTTCAAGTCGAGGTCAGCTTAAATGATGGGTTGGGAAGTGTGTACATATTGACAGGCAGGAGCAGATATGCTGTGCTCCTGTTTGTACCGCCAGCTAACCTTAACATGGAATTGCTCTGATGTTACGACTTTGATACTTCTTGCCACAGGAGGTGATATGATCATGAGCATGATCCTAAATGCAGACCATGATTCGATCTTTTGACCACAAATGTCCTGTGCCGTATATATGGCATCCTTGTTCTTTACGCGCCAACGAACACGTTCCTGCATTGCCTTCCGTGACTGCCTCTGTCGCGTATCGCGTAATTGTCATACATTGGTGGTTCGTGCATCGTTCTTTGTTCCCGAAGGAGCCTTGAAGCAAATAATTAACATGCCGGGGATAGATATAAATTGGCCAGAGACCCTGGCTCGGCCGATCCACCCTTACCTTGTCTCTCCGAGTCGAACCCCACCTGTCGTTCAGCAGCCTCTCGTACCTGTCATGTCCTCCGACTTACAGCCTGCTTTGGAGCTTCTCCAGATGAATGACTATGCATCACGTATGGTCGCCATACCTTCAGTCAATGATTGATCTCATAGCCTAATGCAGTCATTATTGTCACTGCTGTTGTATATGATTATTGTGAGATATTCTTGTGTACGATACTAGGTCATCCTTCTCAAACTGAAATGATCATTGTGATCCTACTATTGCAGTCCTCACTTTTCCAAGGGAAGTATGTTATTTCAATCTCTGCACCCTTTTTTCTGGGCTGATGGTATTCAAAGATAGACTACATTTGGGTAAGGCAGCAACAAATGACAAGCAAGAATCAGGCCCCTGACTGTCTCGCAGCACAGACCCTGGACCTGGGTCTCTACAATCTTTGTTATAGTGTGTATAAATCCTCAGGAGATACTTCATTGCATGTGTTCTAAAAAGTTGATGATTCTGCAGGTCCGCTATGCAGGTCTTTCTTGGGCCATGTAGGTGTATGATTGCTGTGATGCATGTCAAATTATACAACTAACAATTGATCTGTCCTCAAGCCTTAATGGTCTTTGTATGTTGAAATTTAAATCAGAAGTTAATGGAACTAATCAGTATATGTGCAGATGGTGCTACATTTGTTTCTGGCCCAATGACAGTCAGTTTTTCTGCTTTGCATCTTTCATGTCATTAATTGTTGCCTTCTGATAGATGTACTGCTATGCATCTAAATTCAGACTACAGACTGTATTGATGATGGTTCTGTAGGTGTAAGCATTTGACTTGCTCTGCAATATCAATATGAGACATGGATTCTGAAGGTACTGTAATTTTTCTGGTGTTTACCTGGATGTTCCCAGTATTCCTCAATGCTGCTGATTGTGAGTTACTGTACTACACCCCATGACTCCATTTTCCCCAACTACTATGATTTCAATTACAGTGGTGATGATCCTGCGGGTTTATGTAATGTGGGGTCAATCCAAAAGGATCCTTTGGGTCCTCCTCTTTATTTACATGCTTCAGGTTGTTGTTACCTTCGTTTTTCCAGCTATCTATGACAATCCAGATACTTACCTCTCAGGTATGTCTCAAACTAAACTACAGGTGTCACTACAATCTCATGCAAGTGGTCCTTCATTGACATTCTTTTGTCCAGTCACAATTACCCAAGTTATTGATTTATCTTTTTGCAACAGCTCATTGAATACTTCATCCCTGATTAATGTGTATGGTGTACTCCCCCGATTAGTTCTCAGTGCTACACTTTTGGTTCTCGCTGTCATCCAAACCCTGAAGCAGTCAGTCGAGATGTACAAAACAACCAAGAAGTGGCAGCTTAACCAATACATGCAACAGCTTGTGAGAGATGGGATTATTTATTTTCTCATGTATGTTTTACTTTTCACCTCTTTCATCCCCATTCATCCCACTCGAATGCTACTAATCACTCCAATGTTTTTCCTTGAACTTCTAGGAACATGCTCTTAAATTCCAATGCTTTTCTCATACTCCTGACCGGGGCCACCAGTACAATAAGCAGTACTTCAATGCTCTTCCTGAATATGTTTTGTGTTATCACCTTATGTCCCATGATGCCCAGGTTCATCATCAGCGTGCGGGAGCTACATCAGCGTGACCCTCGTCGCCGCTGTCAGGGGATTGACAGTGGATTCGGTGTATTGTCGCAACCCATTGCCAGGGACAATGCGGCCGTGTCTGCGATCGCACTCGCCGATGTCGCCCCAGGACAGGGTCAGATGGTGGAGGGAGGTGCGGACGAATCGGAGGCAATTCAACTCGAAGTGCTGGGAGATAATACTCGTCAGGTTTGAGAGAAGACTTTGGGTTGAAAGAGAGGGCAAGCCATTGATAGATACTAGAGGATGGTTGTACTTTGAATGATGACGTTGATATCTAATTTACCTATGCATATGTCTTGTTTTCTGAGTTCCATGTATCTTTGAACGAACGCAGCACAAGGCAGAAATCGATCGTCTCGACGGAGCTTCTTCTCTTGAGGTTACGATTAATACAGAGTGCACGTTACAATCAAAGCTGCCGCCACTCTGGAGCAGATGGGTGAACGTCACGAATGCTCGGTCCCGGAGGGCCGGAGACAGATCTAGGGTACATCAGGGTGGCCTTGTTTGCATCATGTGCATCGTCAATGCATCAGTCAACGTACTCCAACCGTGTCTCGTTCACTCGTCGTGCTGTCGGTAAGGTTAGCTTGGACACAAGATCGCAAAGAAGCCAGAAAAGTTACAATGTCCAAAACTCGGAACGCGGGCGTCACATTAGCTCACCACTCATGCGTCAAACCGATCCACCAGGTGCTAAAAAGTGTAAGCGCGTCGACAAACACCAGCCCGCGCAGGCGAGCGTGGTCTGCGGGACACAGACGCATTTCAAGCGTGTTGCAACTGCAATGACAGGTCATCATTAGGTCACGATGATAAGCCGTACACTTCAAGCGAACCTGAGAGTACTGGAAGAAGGATCGGTGCAAAAATATAGGTGAGCCGTCTGTCGAAGCGCTGTTGCGATCTCGCATTTACGCGGGGCAGCACAAACGGCAGTACACAAATGTTATAGTTCGCCGATCGGGGACTAGTATCAGCGTTGCTTCCATATCATATGAACCTGCTCACATTAAATGCGCCGAAATCAAGATATTACTGCAACAGAAGAAGCCACCTTGGATTTGGCCGTCCCAGGACATGAATATACACTCCTGTAAGCGGTATGTCTGAAAGATCACCGTGTAGCTAGAAAGAGCGCAGCACTCCGATGGGAACATGTACAAATGCTGACAGAAGTGAGCTCACCTTCCCACAAGCGTGAACTAGAGCCGCGTAGATGCTCCTCGTCGGAGTGATCAATCACCTTTTTGGCGTCACCGTCAAGTTGATTCCTGGAGCGAAAGCACATACCTGTACGCACACATCCAAACATTCGTACTTTCCACAGAGCTTGCCTGATTTTCCGCACAGACGCTGGCATGTGAGACGTCCCGTGCACCGGCCCGGGTCGTGTTCGGGCTTCCCACCCCCACACAACTCAGCAGAAAACATGGCAAACGATGTGGCTAAGACCTTAACGGACTTGGGAATATCCCTCGCTCTCTCAAACGCAACGATCTTCTCCGTAAAATGCAGCACATACCGCTGATCCACCATGAACACGAACGTCCATGCACTCTGGATACCGTGAGATGGTTCCATAACTCAAAGTAACAGCCAATGAGATGATTACGTGCAGCCGTATTTCCCCGAGCCTGCCCCCACCCCGTGTCGTGCAAAAGAACACTGTTATAATCCCATGTGCTTGTGCACCCGGTAGTGAAACACCATTGGGTGTCTGGCTCATGCCATAGGTTACCTGGTTGAACTGCAGTATGACAGGCCTAGACATTCCTGTTCGTTATGAGCGGCACTCATGTGGAAGAAAGGAAACTGGAGCAATGCCGAAGACAACACTCTCGCCTGCGCCTGCGATTAGGCAAGTACCACCACCTCGCTCCGACTCACAAAGCATGCATGAGAAATGGAAATGGCTGAAATTCGCGTGCATCGTCGAACACGAAAACACGCAACTGGAGGTGTGAAAAGTGAGATTTCACCAACAGCACCACGCAAAGGTACGCGAGTCCGTACCTTGTCCCGCGACGCAACCATCTCCAGTACTTCGAGTCCTCGTATGCCAACAAGATTCCTGCCTAATCCTTGCGTGATTAAGGAATTTCCGCGACCACTCCGAACGGTACCACCAGGCTATCGAGGTACCCTCATCCCCTCACTGACAGGCTGGTCTCTCTGTCTGGAAAGTAGATAATTGGAATGTTACCCTGGCTTGGATCCATGTTGGAACGGGTAGCACAATCCCATCAGTCCGCAGATTCGTTCGCAAGGATTTCCGTGGCAGGATGT
>QFEM01002251.1:0-13146 GCA_003316205.1 Boletus bicolor
ACCTTAAGCACACTTTCCAGCTGGCAGGACTGTGATGGCGCGCTCAGACCAAGCTGTTCGCCCTTAAGCAAGGCAATGACTCGGTGGAGGACTACTTCACCAAGATGCACCAATTGGTGATGGAGGCAGAGTACGACGAGAAGCACAATGCGCGGACCCTCGTCGACCTCATCTGCTGCAACGCACACCAAACATTGGTAAACCATGCCGAGGACAACAACCACGCCTTGGTTGAAAGCACCCACGTTTGGCAGTGGGAGCGAGTGCTGCAGAAGACCGAGGAGATCCTCTGTGAAAGGGCAGAGCGAACACAGGCTGTTCGCCCGGCGGCCCCCAACCCTTTGCGATGGGTCCCGAGGAATCCTCAGTTCCATCCCAACTATGCGTCGCCGGCCGGCCCACCGCCTCGACCTGCTGCCGTGAATGCCCCTCACCCCAATGCCCCTGGCGTCTTCCCTGGCTGCAGAGCTCCTATGGAACTCGATAAGGCATGTGCCGCAGGGATATGCCGAAGGTGTGGAAAGCCATGGCCTTGCGCAGAACACCCCCCCCGTCCTCGTGGTCCGAGAGCAGCACGTGCCATCCAATGGGGTGGTCAAACAATTTCTCCCAAGCAATTCGCTCAACTACGCGTTTTGATGAACCAAGCAGAGACTCCGGAGCAGGTTCAGGAGGAACCAAAGGAGGCAAAGGATCAGTTGGATTTAGATTTGAACTCATGTTTTCAAGTTGTACAGTAGATACCAGCTGTTCTACTATACCTGTAACTAAGTCATTGCCTTCTGTGAATCGTTATCAAATTCTTTCACGCAATGATGAGGCTGAAAACCGTAAGATGCGAGTAAACCTTCCGATCCTGACACTAGATGTAGTAAGAGCAAAAAAGGAAATACCGCTTCCTGTGCGAGGATCCCCGGGTGTGGCCAGGTATGATCTGTACGCTGCGGAAGACACGGTAGTTCCCGCTCACGGGCATGCCCTAATTTCAACCGGGCTGTCTATGAAAATACCACCGGACCACTATGGTTGGATCGCCCCGAGGAGCGGGTTAGCTGTGAAAAAGAAGCTAACCACAGGTGCTGGTGTGATCGACAGCGACTACCGAGAAGAAGTCAAAATCCTTCTGTTCAATTTGTTGGGGGAAGAGTTTGTGGCGAAAGCTGGCGAGCAAGTAGCACAGCTAATCCTCGAAAAGATCTCGACGCCCCCAGTGAGAGAGGTAAAGTCCCTCGACGAGACTAAACGAGCAGACAAAGGATTTGGAAGCACCGGAGCCTCTTCGATAGGCGGTCCGAAGGAGATGCAATCTTCTCCTGCCAAGAACCGAAGAAGCTGGAGCTCCGACCACTACTGGATGAACACGGTCGACCCCTGGACCATCCACTGGATGAAGGCACAGGCGGACAACCCAGATACCACAAGGAATCTTGGACACCTGAGATCCTTCATTTATGAGTCCAGGAGGGCCGAGGTCACCCCCGATTTACTCACGGATCTAAAACAGATGAGCGACTTTGACGCACACTGGATCCTGAGGGATCTGCAAAGACCCCCCAAGTATAAGAAGGCATCGGTCAGAAAGGAGAGAAATTCCCTCGAAGTACCCATGACCCTGCGGATGTACGACGGCACTAGCACAGAAGTAAAAGCGCTAATAGACTCTGGCTGCACCGGATCTTCGATCCACGAGAAGTTTGTGGCTGAGAGGGGGGTAGTAACCCACACCCTCCCTCGCCCAATGTCAGTCTACAACGCCGATGGATCCCTTAACACCTCGGGTAAAATCAAGAAATTTGTCATCGTCGAAATGCAGATCAAGGACCACAAGGAGCAAATCGCCCTTGCTATCACCAACCTTGGTCCCAATACTGTCTTCCTGGGCTACGATTGGCTGAAAGCCCACAACCCCAGCATCGATTGGAAAACCGGACGGATGTCCTTCCAATGCGAGGAGGACCACATGCCGCAACTAGAAAGTTGCGATGATGATGACGAAGATGACAACTTCATTCCGCATAACAGAGATCGCCTGTTCAAACTCGACATGGAGAGTTACCTCCGAAACACAGCGATGGATATAGCCACAAGAGATTTCGCCACAAAAAAGAAGAAAACCTTCGAGGAAGCCACCCCGAAGTACGTCCATGACTATGCTGACGTCTTCGCAAAGGAGAACTTTGATGAATTATCTCCGAGATGCCCCTGGGACCACGCCATTGAACTCCTTCCAGGAGATCACACAGTAGACTGCAAGGTTTACCCCCTAAACCCAGGCAAGCAGGAGGAATTAGACAAGTTCCTCAAAGAGAACCTGAAGTCCGGACATATCCGCCCGTCCAAATCCCCATTCGCCTTTGCGTTCTTCTTCATCAAGAAGAAGGACGGCCGCCTTCGCCCTGTACAAGACTACCGGAAGCTCAACGAAGTCACCTGACACAACCGGTATCCGCTGCCCCTGATCGCCGAACTGGTGGATAAACTTAAGTCCGCCAAGTACTACACCAAATTTGACGTGCGATGGGGGTACAACAACGTGCAGATGGCAGAAGGAGACGAGTGGAAGGCCGCCTTCTGAACGAACCAAGGCCTCTTTGAACCCCTCGTGATGTTCTTCAGACTGTGCAACTCCCCGGCTACCTTCCAGACGATGATGAACTCACTCTTCTGGGATCTAATCAATCGAGGAGTTGTGGTGGTCTATATCGACAACATCATGATCTTCACAAAGACCCTAGAGGAACATCACAAGGTAGTCCGCGAGATACTACAAATATTGAGGGACAGCCACTTGTATCTGCATCACAACAAGTGTGACTTTGAGGTCCAAGAGACCGAATTCCTCGGGTTGGTGGTATCTCAAAACGAGGTCAAAATGGACGAGAAAAAGGTCACAGCAATCAAGGATTGGCCGGTTCCAACCTCGAAGAAAACCCTGAGAGGATTCTTAGGGTTCCTCAACTTCTACCGACGGTTCGTGAAGAACTTCGCTCAGATCGCGTGCCCCTTAAGCGCGCTCACATCGGTGAAGAAGGACTTCGAGTGGTCACCAGCCTGACAGCAGGCCTTCAAACAACTCAAGGAGACAGTGTCCACAGCCCCCGCCTTAGCTATGCCCACCGACGACAACCCCTTCCGCATTGAGACAGATGGATCGGGAATCGGAATCGGGGCGGTGTTATCGCAATGCCAAGATAAAGTGTGGCACCCAGTCACCTTCATCTCCAGATCGCTCAATGACGCAGAGCGAAACTACCACGCCATGGACTTAGAGATGCTCGCGGTTATCTTCACACTCAAGGAATGGCAACAATACCTCCTCGAGGCTGTCCACCCCATCAAGATTCTAACAGATCACAAGAACCTCGAGTTCTTCTGTAAGCCTCAGGATCTCTCCCGCCGTCAAGTGAGATGGCAACAGATCATCCAAGAATACAAGCTGTCCTTCAGCTATAGACCTGGCAAGACCAATCCCACCGACCCTCTGTCCAGGAGGCCAGATTATGAGAAGGGGGTGAACACCAATAACCACCAACAAATTCTCTTACCCGACTCCCTTTTTGTCAAAGCCGTAGCCTCTTCCAACACCCTTGACCGCATCAAGAAGCTCCAATATAAACTGGAGCGCTTTGCGAAAGAAGGACTAAGGAAGCCAGAGTCCTCCTGGACCAAGAAGGACAACCTCATGAGGTGGAAGGACCTCATCTACATCCTGAATGACGCTAAACTCTGTGAGGAGATCATCCGAGCCAATCACGATCATCCGATCTCAGGCCACCCCGGCGTGCAAAGAACTTGCGACCTCATCATGAGCGAGTACTACTGGCCCTCCCTGCACAAAGATGTAGAAGAGTACGTAAAAGGGTGTGACGTGTGTCAAAAGGTAAAACCCAAGACCATGCCCACCCAGACCCCCCTCCATCCAAACGAAATCCCATTGGCCCCCTGGGAGATCATCTCCGTAGATCTGATTGGGCCCCTCCCACAATCCCAGGGCAAAAATGCCATCCTCGTAATCGTCAATCGGTTCTCCAAAATGATCCACCTCGTCCCCACCACCGACACGATCACCTCCCAAGGAGTCGCCATGCTGTTCAGGGACCACATGTTCAAACTGCATGGAGCGCCCAGGAAGGTGATCTCGGACCGAGGCACCCAGTTCGTCTCCTTGTTCATGTGGGACATATACACCCTGCTGCGAATTGAAGCCAACCCATCCACCGCCTACCACCCACAAACGGACGGCCAAACGGAACGGATCAATCAGGAGGTCGAAAAATACCTCCGAATCTATGTAAACCACCGACAGACCGACTGGGCCGATTGGCTCCCCATCGCCAAATTCGCCCACAACTCGCAGACTTCCAGCGCCACCGGAACCTCCCCGTTTATACTCAATTTCAGACAACAACCAGTGATACCCGCGCGGAAGACCGAGGTTCGGAACGAGTCGGCAACAGAGTTCATGGAACGGATGAAATCGAGCTTCGAGATTGCGCGAAAGGCGTTGGAAAAGGCGGCAGAGTCGATGAAAGCGAACCACGACAAGGGCGCCCGCAGAATCGTAGAATACGCCGTAGGTCAGCAAGTCCTCCTAGAGGCAAAAAACATCAAAACAGACCGACCCACGAAGAAATTCGATGACAAGTGCTACGGCCCCTTTAAGGTCAAGGCAAAGGTCGGAATTGTGGCGTACAAGCTGGAGTTGCCAAAGACTTGGAAGGGGATTCACCCGGTGTTCAATGAGTCCCTCCTCACCCCCTACGTCGCTGGGTCTTATCCGTCCCAAGCCAGACCAAAGCCTCCGCCTCCAGTTATCGTCCAACAGGAGGAGGAATACGAGGTGGAACAGATCGTAGACTCCCGATGAAAGCGAAACAAAACCGAGTATCTGGTGCACTGGAAAGGGTACCCCCGAGAAGAACACACTTGGGAACCCAAGTCTCACCTGTCCCACGTCACCAAGGAAGTCGAGAGCTTCCATCGGAAACACCCAGAAGCGGTTCGTGCCGTCGTAGCTGCTGCTTCGCGCGCTCCAGCTGAACCGTGTGACTGCTCCCCTTGTGCCAAAGGCACCCCACTCTTCTCCGACCCCAGCTTCAGATCCCTAGCCACCTCACTCAACCACCTCCCCGATTCCCTCTTCGAAATCCCCCCACCCAGCTCTGACCCAATCATCAACGGTATTTTGGTCGACCGGGAGTTCGACCCCTGAGAAAGGGGTTATGAAACGACACACCATAATCCTTTTATTTTCCCTATCTTTTCACCAGTTTCTGTTATCTTATCTTATCTCTTCATCTAATCTTATCAAGATTATTTCAGAATGTTTGATCTATGACATCACCACGACATCACTATGATATCATATTACTTAATCTTCCAGAACATTCCACTCCCCAGGCTTGCCCTAAAGCAAGCCAATAGTATAAGTAGTCGATCCCCTCCATGTATGTACTTTAGTTTCGGAATTCCATTTCTTTCCCTTGAATATCACATTTTGTGACTCTCAGGTTTTTGTGGTCTTTTCAACCTGCTGGCCAATGGAATATTCCGGAGCTTCTGAACGTCTCTTCTCTGAAGTGGCGACCATTCTATCATGTGACTCTTTTAAAGCCGCTTCTATCTCCTTGTGGGAATGACCTATTTCTCCTGCAAAGCCAGCCAGTCTCCCTTCAAAACCCATGCGAGGGGCGTAATTACATGTGACGTTGAAAGGGATATCACCAGTGGTAGTGGTAATGGTATTGTTGTGGGAGAATTGGGCCATTTTCAACCAATCCGCCCAGTCATGCTGCTTCTTTCCTACGTAAGCGTGGAGATACTGTTCCAAATCTCGGTTAACACGCTCCGTTTGTCCATCAGTTTGAGGATGATACACAGCAGATATTTTCTGATGGATTCCAAGGAGTTTACAGAGCTCCTGGGTAAATGCAGACACAAACTGGGGTCCACAATCTGAAACGAGTGACGAAGGGAGTCCGTGTATACACCAAACATGGTCCCTGAAAAGTGTGGCTAAATCTGCAGAAGAACAAGTGTCTGTGGTGGGAATAAAGACCACTTCTTTAGAGAAGCGATCAACAACAACACAAATTGCTGTAAAGGAACGTGATTCAGGTAAACCCGTAATAAAATCTACCGAAAGATCTTCCCATGGATGCTTTGCCATGGGAAGGGGCATAATTTTTCCTGCCGGTGCCTTTTGCTTACCCTTCGTGAGGGCACACACTTGGCAGCTATCTACATATAATTTAACGTCTTTGGTGACACCAGGCCACGAGAAATAGCAGGTAAGAGTATGAATGGTCTTGGCATGACCACCGTGACCAGAAATAGGAGAATTGTGGCATAAGGTAAGAAGATGAGTACGAAGAGAAGAAGGTACGAAAACTTTGTTTTTGTTGTTTTTGAAAATGTTCATAGTGACATCAAAAAGGAAGTCGTTCACCATGTCCACCCCCATGGAGGCAGACTCAGATTCCAACTCTGAATAAAAGTCCGAAGATAAAGCGACAGAGTTAATAAAAACAGAAGGAGGCAAGACTGTGATATTGGTGTTATGGTCCTGCACAGCCTCCCCATGGTCTGGGCAATGAGAAAGCACATCAACCTGACCATTAGAAGCATGAGGATTGTAGACAAAAACATAATTAAATTCCTGCAAAACTGCATGCCATCGGGCTTGCCGACTGCTAAGCGTCTGCAGTTTCTTCCAATACTCCAAATTCTTGTGGTTGGTCCAGATTTCGAACCGTTCGCGACCAATAAGATAGTGGCGCCACTCTTCCAGCACCCGAATCACCACTAAAAGCTCCTTATCATAAATAGGATAGTTGTGCTCAGCACTATCAAATGAATGAGAGATGAAGGCGATAGGCCTCCAATTACCGTCACTGCATAAGGTTGAGAGCACAGCTCCCGTGGCAATATCCGAGGCGTCCGTTTCTACTCGAACCTCCTGATCATGATTGGGATAAGTAAGAAGAGGGGCAGTAGTGAACTTCTGTTTGAGGGCTTTGAATGCCGCTTGCTGGCTGGGACCCCATGTGAACGGAATGTCTTTCTTGGTAAGATTGTTCAAGGGGCGTGCAACCTTGGTGAAGCCTGAAATGAAATGCCTATAATAATTATATAGTCCGAGGAAACCTTGGAGCTGCTTTAGCCGAGTAGGAACCGGCCAGTCCATAACTCCAGAAACTTTCTTTTCCTGCATTTCTACCCCCTTTTCAGATACTACCATTCCAAGAAAGTCCACTTGATCTTTTGAGAAGAAGCATTTTGAAGGCTTTACATAGAGATCGTTATCACGCAAGCGACGCAGAACCTCCTTAACTACCTCCTTGTGTTCTTCCTTTGTCTTCTTCGACGTAAATATCATACAGTTGTCGATATAAATAATTACTATGGCATACATGTCATTAAATATATTGTTCATCATCTGCTGGAAGGTAGGGGGTGAGTTGGTCATCCCGAAGTACATAACTGTGGGTTCGTAGGCTCCAATGGGCGTAACGAAAGCACCCTTCCATTTGTCTCCTTCTTTGATCCAAACATTGTTGTAACCCCATCGGAGATCTAGGGCTGTGAACATGTCGGCATTCTTTAGCCAATCAATAAGTTGCAGAATTAGAGGGAGAGGATAGGAATTCTTTATGGTACCCTCGTTTAAATAGCGGTAGTCCATTACCATACGCTTTTTGCCATCCTTTTTTGGAATAAAGAAAACAGGGGAAGTTTGAGGAGACTTTGAAGGTTTGATGTATCCCTTTTTGAGTTCTTTGTCGATGAATGTGCGAACTTCGTCCATTTCAATATTGGATAGGGGAATTACATACTTGACCCTTCTTCGGAACAAAGTCCGGCTTGAGATCTATAGCGTGATCCCAAGGCTTCCGAATGGGCATGTGTTCGGATTCTTTCTCCGAGAACACATCCAAGAACTCGTGATAGGTCTCCGGTACCTGTTCTTTTAGTCCTTCTTCTATAGTACATAGGACAGCAGGCGAGCAACCGTGAATCGGGGGTCCGAGCCCCATAATTTTACAATACTGAGTGCAACGAGGGAATGAAATGGTTTGGAGGGTCCAATCAATGACAGGGTTGTGGCAATAAAGCCAATCATACCCAATAATCATACAATGGGTTCCAATTTTAGAAATGTAAGTGTCTATGGTTTCGAAATGTCTGGCAATTTCCATGATCAAAGTGACTGCGTGCCTAATTTGTCCAATGGCTCCTTCAGAGCTGTCCGTGTTATGTATTTTTATGGGATTTTCAAGAGTATAAAAGGGAATGCCGTGACGGCGAACATAATTGTGATCAATGAAAGTGTAGGAAGCTCCAGAATCCAAGAGAGCTTTGAATTGGAATGCTTCCCACTGACCATTCCGCATACAACGTATGATGGTCTCAAGCGAGAACTCTCTGCCAAATGACAATGTCGTTGTACGGTGCATCGTGACCTTGAGGGGTTTATAAATAGATGATATTTTTTGTTGTTTTGTAAGAGAGTTAAGCACACTATATTTTTGCTCCAGTGCCGTGCTCAATTGAGATGCTCTTATGGAGGAACAAGACAAACTATGTAGTACAGATGTTAAATCGGAAACCGGGAAATCTGAATCTGAACAAAAAGAAAAAGAAGAAGAAGAAAATTGTTTAGGCACATGAACACCCTCATCGTTCACGTGCTGTTGCCTTTTAAAGCCTCGGCCGCGCAGTACTTGGCCTCAGCCTCAAACTTGTCCTGATAGAAAGCTTCGGCTTCCTCCGTGATATACAATCTGTGATCGGCATTTGTAACTACGGCTGCCAAGGCTGGTGGAGTGGGAAGAGGTCATCTGGGATAATGCGTGGCCACCTGGGCCTGAGAATATACATCCTGTTGGGGAGCGAAGACGTACTGTCCAGAATTGTAATCCCAAACAAATTGTTGCCTCTGTTGAGGCGTGTGAACCGGACGATGGTTTGGGTTGGAGGGGCAGTCGGGCTTGATGTGGCCTGGTTTTCCACAGAGGAAACAAGTCCTCATGTCAGGGCAAGAGGGTGTAACAGCCTGTTGAACACCAATCTCCATAGGGGCCCCTCGGCCCGGTTGCATTCCATACTGCGTAAATTGAGGATGGGGAGGAGGAGGATCGGAAGGCGCAGGATAACGGTTTTGAGAGTGTGGGACAAAGCAGGAATTAGTGGGGGGACCTCGCTCAATTGCTATCTGCTCATATGCCCTTCCGATTGCTCAGTAGACATTTGTGAAGTCATCGTAATTGAGATCTCCTGTCGGCCGATTAAGCCAAGCCCTTTCGTAAATGCAGTAGTCGACTGCTTTCTTGAGAAGAGTTACCGCATGGTAATCTTCAATGTCCACTTCTCTTTTTAATACCTCAAACCTTTGCAGGAAGAGGTCGATAGGATGTCCGTTCTGTCGTAGACCTTCCAATTTTCGCAGGGATTCGTGGGAGAGAATGTCAATGTGAAAGTAAAGTTTGATTTCATCTTGGAGAACTCGCCACGAAGGCCAAGCCAAGTCTCCTTGCTTGCCGGTTACGGTGCCATGCTCGTCATGTGTGTTTTCCTCTTCCCGATTAAGATACCTCTCAAGGGTGATTTGGGCAAAGCCCTCAGCCTTCTTCTCAAAACAGGAGAGCACAGCAACAGCTCAGAGTTTATTGGACCTCCACTTCTGGGTGTCAACCCAAAGACGTAGTTTGACCCATCAGAGTTGCCAAGTTCCTCTATCGCCGTCCCACTTCTCAGGATCGGCTATTTTCTTGGTAACATTGTTTTTCTCAGACTCAAGGTTTAGGGCAGCAATGCACCTTACGAGATCGTCGAGATCCACTTCCGCCATATTTGATTACGGAGCGGAGGACGGCTTTAGGGCGGAGGTAGGGACGAAGGAAGTCGTAGAAGTAGTGATGGTTCTCGAAGTCAAAGAGAGGGAGGTGATGTGCTTGTCGCTGACGATCTAGTCTGTGATGGTAAACTTTGTGAGTGCGGATGCGAGGGAGGGGGGCAAGGACAAGGTTATCGAGGTGGGTGTTTCGATCTTCAATGAAGTCGACCGGTAGATGGTCGTTGGGATCCAGGGTGTCTTCTTTCACCTCCTTACTGCACAGACTGTTTCAACCATGCTCTGGGGAGACTACATGGATGAGGTCGGAGATAGTAATGCCTTCTTCTTTGGCAATTCCAAGGGTGACTGCAGAGACCCTTGTTATGTGTACTGACTATTATTATGGTACTGACTCAGCCACTGGCAGCACAACAGCTGTGATCCAATGTCGTCCTATGCAAACGTGGCTTGACCCATGCGTGCTATCACCTCAAGGAGGGACTTCGAAATTCCTATACTAACACGACAAAAGCTTGCCATTCAAGGCACACCCTAAAGGCACAGGCATAGAGAAAGGGAAAGTTGCAGAAGGCTCTGGCGAGCAGCGCAGAGTCTCTAATTAATTTTGTAGAGACCTTGTGACAGGTATGCGCAAGTCCTGATTATCCCTTTAGCTCTAGGGTCCGAGCGTTGTGTATGACAGTCTAATCCAAGTGTTATGACTCTATCGCGAACGACAAAGAACACCACAAGGCTTGACTACTCGCAGGCTACACGGGTCCTGGTGAATAAGGAAAAGAGAATGAGGGAGAAATCCAGATCCGGTTGATGCAGGCCTACAAGGAAGAACAAGTCCTCCAGGCAATAAACAGTAAAGCAAACAACAAAGTGGATTAGACTGGGGAATCCAGTTGCAAAGTGCTAGCTTATATATGTTACAGGCGCGCGCACAGACCATGCTATGCATGAGAGGAACTACCATAAATAGACTAATGTGAGAAGCCAGGCACGGGAAAAGAAGTAACGGAGATTAAAGGGGCTGTGTGAGAAGAGCGGAAATTAAAAGGGCATGGAAACCATGAGGTGTGACATCATAGGTTCTAGACCTGGTCATGTGCTAGTTCCCACGGTCACGTGCACAGATCATGTGACTGGAAGAAAGAAAAGTTGAAGTTTGAAAATGTTTGAAAATGTTCATATTATAACACAACCCAGGAGGAGGGCAGTTGTAAGGGGCCTTTGCTAACAAGGAGTCGCTTGGAGAGCGACAACGCGGTTCTACCTAGAGGATTCTGAATGGTAGACAAAGTGGTGCACACTAGGGTCTTCCCTATGTGTGGGATGAAGTGATGAAGGTTTGACTAGAGTGTAAGCTCATAGGCCGACAAGGGTCCCTTAATGAAGGAATAACAAGGAGCAGCCAATCAGAAGAAGGCCAGAGACTTAGAGAGCTCAAGGACGAGAGGAAGGTATATAGATTGCCTAGGGTAGATGAGGTACAAGAGGGATACTTGAGGTATCTCAAAGGAGGTCTAAGCTAGGGAATTGTAGAGATAAAGTAGGGGTTTATATATGTTCATGGAATGTGCACAGGCCAGGTGTGGAATGACACAGAATGGGTATAACTGTGGGAATATGCGTATGAAATTGGGAGAAGTGCGTACCCTTGTATTGGAACAATAAGGATCAGAACAACAAGGGAGAATCATGGACACATGTATGGAATGTGTGAAGCATGTGTCTGAGTATCATGAGAGAATCAACGAAGATATGAGAGAATAGGAATGCACATCTGGTATAGAGCGAGAAGAAGCCAGAGGTGGAGAATAGGAATGAAGTCCAATGGGCGAGCCAGGATATGGAGAATACTAGGTCCTGGCACTGGTAATACAAGTAGGCTGAGTAGTCATAATAAATGTAGGAAAGAAAAGAGTAGTTGTAACATTACCCCCTTAGTAAGGTCAAGACCACAATAGACAAAACTTGATTTAATAGAGGACAGGTCCTCTAACTGGGGAGCTGGTGACGTTACTGTAAGCGGTGTCATCCTAGATGTCCTCCTGGTCTGAGTAGTTCCACTCATAGAGCAGAGAGGCAGAACACCTGACATGGCAGGTGTGGCAGAGGCCACAGGGGTGACGTGGGGTTCCAGAGGAACTGGAGGACCTAGAAGAAGAAGATCCCAAGGACATCTGTCTCGGGGAAGGAACACGGCGAGGAGGAGGAGACGGGGTGCGGCAGCAAAGGGGGCAATGATTGAGGATATGTCCTGGAGCCCAACGAAGGCATGAGGAACACTGGTGGAAGGGGCAATTGATCTTAAAATGGCCTAGATGGCCACACTTGTAGCAAGTCTGATGAGCATGGGGGTGAGTCGTTGGGAGAGGAAGGCGTCCATCAGTGCCCATCCAGACAGCTTCAATGCGCTCCATCATATGGGTCTCTTTGGTGGAGAGGGGCGTAGTGCTTGCTTGTGGAGTAGAAACTGCTGGAGGATTGGAGGTGCAGATGGGGTTTTCTACTTCTGCGGGAGTAATGGTGGGAGTGGTGTGTTGGGCACTTCAGCGGTGTTGCTCAGTGAGGGTGTTATGAAGTTCTTCTGAGATAGGTTGGGTTTGGGTGGCAAGGGTGAAGAGGTAGTGACGCAGATCTTGAAGGAAGGTCAGCATACTGAGTTGATGGAGGGCAATGAGGAGACAGCACTGGGTCTCCTTGGCATCATGGTGAATGAAATGTGTGACATAGGAATGGTTGGCGTTGGCAACAGGGAGACTTGGTAGTGGCGAGTAAGAAGTTCACCAACAGTGATGGAAGAGATCTGGTCAGTGGGTGTGAATTCGATGGCCATGGAAGTCAATTGCTGAGAGAGAAGACAGAGGGGAAGAGGGCTTTATACTTGTTGAGAGCAGAGTCTGCATTTTTCAGATTCTGTTCTGGGATCCAGGATCTTCTTCAGCAGAGTACCCTTTCCATTGGATCAGGAAGGAATGGCAAGCCTTGGTTTCATGGTATCGTATGATCTTTTCTATTTCGTATTCTTCTTTGCCTTCTATAAGATCCAGAGGGGGTTGAGGATAGTTAGCTCTGTGGGTTTCATTTTCTCAGTAGGGCATAAGAAGCAAGGTGTGGAAGACTGGATGTACAGTGGCTCAAAAAACTGTCCACATGTTTGGTCATTTTTCACTAAATGTGTTATTCCCCAATAACCCCTAATCCGTACCCTAACATATAGGTGTATGAAATAGAGCACTGACCCTTGGCTTTCTATCCATCAAGGTTTTAAGACATATGAATAAGAATTGATGAACTGG
>QFEM01002252.1:0-14052 GCA_003316205.1 Boletus bicolor
GTCTGATCGATGGAGACTAGGCTTACTTTTGACGAGTCAAAAGATTCAGCGTCGAGATACCATTTCTACTATACTGGTCTTTTTTTTTCTGTACGATGTGTTGGAAACCGTTCATTTGTGTAAGGAACCAGACCGGTTCCAACTCGTGTTGCAAATATTATTGCCCAAATAACATTGTAATTACGTCGTAAAAAAGTCGTCACGAGCTTTGATCCAAAAAAAAAAAGGAAAAGAAAAGAAAACCAACGTATAATTACATGATGAGGGGGTTTGGTATCGGTATGGTACTTTATCATTGTGGTTCGTCAATAGTATAGAATAAGCCTACGAAAAAAACAAAAGAGGTGGGGGAACACTGTGCGCGAAACGAGACGACTGGCGGAGTTCATGCGTGTCATACAGCAAGGCTGTGTCGCCTCGCATCATCGGCTTCGAGTACCCTGCGAAGGCTATTGCTGCCCCGCGCCGTGCCGCCCTGGGCACTTCGTCGTCGACCATCCGTGTTGACCCAGCCGTTGCCGTATTCAGCGTCTGCTTGCGTGCCGTCACTCTCGTCGTCATCGTCAATAGGTATAAAAGGTCGTGATTTCTTGCGCTTGACAGAAGAGTCACCGCTCGTTGAGGAGGAGCTCGACGTCGCCGTCGATGGTTTAGGGGCAGGAGGTTGGAGAGGTGACACTGGGCGTCTGGAAGGACCATCCAACGACGATCGTCCGTCCGTGTCGTCACTCTGAACGTTCGTCGTCGAGATTCGCTTTTTCGGGGCTATTATAGTTACCGGCGCCGGAGGTCCCGAGTCGGGTTTCCGCATTTTTCTGGAAACCATCGTGTATCAGTGTGCGGCGATCTCGCGGGGGCCGTGAGCTTCGGACTCACGTGTTAAGTTTAGGTTCAGCGTAATTGACACTCTTACGGACTCGACGTTCACGCACACCGGGAGGTGCTTCGGATTCGGACGCCGATGTAGCGCCTAGCGGTATGGGACTTGACGTACGGGGTGTTGGTAACTGGGATACTTGAGGCGTGGTAATGGGAGTGGTTGCAGGTGTCGACAAGAAGGTTCGTGATGTGGTTACAGAGGTCGCAGCAGAAGTTGGGGCATCAGTCTCTGGCGTGCGTTGTCGATCTCGACCTTTTTACCAAAAGAGTGTCTGATAAGCTACGCCTGATGCTCGGGAGAAGGGTAGGACCCGCACGTACCAGATGTGTGAGTATCCAATGGCGGAAGCATCGTGCGACTTCTCGGGGAGTTCGTGACATCCTTCAACCCAGAGCCCTCCTCTTCCTTGCGTCTCTTTCGCTCCTTCACCCTCAACGCCCCAAGGTCAATGTCCTCGTGAACGACGCCTCTCTCCGCCAGTTTCGACTTCTTTTCTTTTCTCTCCTTCCTCGCTCGCGCCGCGAAATCGAGTTCTTCCGTGAGAGCTAATCCTGAGTTCATCATTTCGTCAACCTGTCGTTCTTCATCATCTTCAGCCAATCCCGCATTCCTTCTTTCTGGCGACCCGAGGGCAGGGCTGGCCGCTCTCGGATGTATTGGACCCTCGGGCCTCTCCGATCCCATCGATGTGCCGACATCCGTGTTGACAGAAAGCAACCCGCTCTGCCTCCGACTGGACTTCCGTTTCGTGGACGACTCGCGCTCCACCAAGTTGATGGGAAGAGATGTTGGCAAGGGTGGAGGGGACGCTACCCGAGGTGGCAACGGTAAGCGAGATGAGGATAATTTATCCTTTGGTCTCCGACGTGCCGAAGAATTGACGTGGACGACATCGTCCTCATCCGCTTCCGGGGAAGATACCACCTCATCATCCTCGTGGATTCCCGGAAAGTTCGGAGCGCGGGAAAGTCGTGGCATTTGAGGTGATGTGTTCGGATCCGACGTGGTTCTGCGCGCCTTCGGGGGTGGTTTGGGTTCCAACGTTGGGGAAGGTGTACTAGGCGTGGTGTTCAATGACTGTCGTAGGAAACCAAGGTGTTTCGAGAGATTCGATGTCTAGGACGTGGCGGAATAAGTTCCAGGGAATGCAATGCCACGGGGCGGGATGGAGGCGTACCGCAGCTTCCGCATCCGCGAGAACTTTCCTCGACTTCTCTTGTTCCTTCTTGAGCTGCGTGGCCAGCGCAATCTCAGAAGCGCGAAGCCGTAGATTCTCGACATATAGAGTAGATATCTCGGCTTGGAGTTCCTCGATCCGAACGCTCAGGGTAGAATTAAGTCTAATATCCGGATGAGAGGCTCAGCGTCGCTCTTGGGCATAAAATACGGGCCTACTTCGTGATGTGCTTGTTTGCGAGCAGAAATTTCTTCTTGACTACAACAAAAGTCGACACCCACGCCGCGAAAAGCATGATAAAACTTACAGTTCTCGAACTCTGTGAGGGCGTCGTTCTGCCTGACGTTCAAGGACGCCCGAGAGTCCCTCCGACTCATCGTGAGCAGAAGCGATTTGTTGCCAGTGGCTGTTTCGACTTGTCTGTAACACGCGCTGATATCGAACAAGTAGGGAAGTCACATGATCATTCGAATATCGCGTCCAGGCCCAGAGTCTGCCTCGAGGCCGTGCTCCCCTTCAGATTACCTTCTTCGGCCCACTCACAGCCTTTTTGTCCAGCTCTTAGAACAGTCATAAATAGAGTACGCGTATTACAGATACTTGATTCAAATTTCCTATTAATCTTGACTCGTTTCGACCATTCGCACGTCCCGCAACCACCCATCAAAGTTGACGTCCTTTTCCAGCAACTCGCTGACACGATCCACGTGCCTCTCAACATCAAACTGAGAGCTATAGCCCATCCCAAAGATGCCGTTCTTCGCCCGACCAGTAGTAGGAGATTCCTTCCCCGTTTGAGTAGACGTAATTTGGGGGAGGAAGCCACTCGGATTCCGAGCATACGAAAGCATAGGACTGACCGGGGATTCTAGCAGCAAGTTGGCTTTCATTGGTGAATCGGCAGGATCTGAATCCGGCGCAGAAAAGTGTGACTTGACCGACTTCGTTGGCGATGGAATTTTCTCAGGAAAATCCTGTGGATCTGCATCCGTGATACGCTGATCGTTTTTCCCGAGAGCCAAAGGTGTCAAGGGTGCACCGGATGCTATCTCAAGGGAGTCCATATTATATCGGTGGGATGATACTGCGCCAAGGCTCGGATCTCGTGCGTCATCTCGAGTGTCAGGTACTATGTCCAAACCTTGGTCCAAATCCCCATTTGATGGCATTGGCTTTGAATGATCGGGAACGGGTGTGGAGCAATTCTTCGGTAGGATTTGTAACCTCTTAGCTGGTAGAGTGAGAAGAGGGTCATCCGGAATATCCTCCAAGGACGCAGAGAAGGCTCGAGATCGTTTCCCTGGATGCACAGTATTAATTTGTGGCGGTGGGGAAGACGATATATTGCCAACGTGAGGTTCCACCGGAATGAGCTGGCGATCTTCGGGGGAATTAGCAGATGTTAACGGCGGTGAGGTTGACGATGACGCAGGAAGAGGTATAATCGGCGGTGGCTTGGCGCGAATAAGCATCGAATCAGCTAGTGGTGTCGACGTCTCCAGATGAGCTGGGAACGATGGTGGGAGGTACGGCTACAGCAGAACAGAAGTCAAAAAATCTATGTTGCATGACCTAACTATGTCTCACCGTTTCTGGCATATCTGCAATCTTGGGTATATCACCCTTTACGGGTGACATTTCCAGGGGTCGCTTGGACCCAGTTTTGTCAAGATCAACAGGCACTATGACCTCTGATACATTGGATGCTTTCGAGGGTTTAGGTGATTTCGTCTTGTGCGAAGGTGTAGGGGCGGAACCATCCCGGATGGCCGGATGCGACTGAGATCCTAATCCCCTCTTGCCGATGATTGATTTTGCTGCTGGCTTTACGACTGCAAAACCGAGGGTGTGGCTTCGCTGTGGCTTTTCAGTCTTGCCTTCCGCTGCAGTTGTTGTTACAACTGCTCTGGTAGAAGCGGATGAAGAACCGCTTGTCGTGTCATGCCACACTTCGGAAGCCATAGACGCCTGCCACTTTCTAACCTTTTCCTTGGCGGCGCGCAAGGTGGTGGGAGAGGCGCCCCGTGGGCGCCGTTCGCGCGCCATAGTGTAAGATTGACTCAGTTCTGCGAAGCTCCCTTGATTGGGTTTCTGTGAGTCAGGCACGGCGGAAGCGATGCTGCCTATCTGCTGAGCTGTATTGGTCTTTCCCTTGAGCCGTCTACTCTCCTCCCTCTTCTTCTCCCACTCAATCCACTCGGATTCTTCATCTGGTAATATCCAATTCGTGCCCTCCTCGGGTGCGCATGGATCAGCTTTGGATACCGACCAATGCCTTCCCCTTACACACCCCAGCTTCAACGTTTGGCTAACGCGAGTCCACTTTCCATTCGATGTCTCACCTCCTGTCGCGTTAAAAACATCCTGTATTTCATCCCTCACTTTCTGGACGCGATGGTCAAACAAGGGGGAGTTCGGGCGCGAAGGAGGCGATAACAAGTCGTGTTGGGTGGAGAGGAACAGATGGACATCACGTAAGAACTCGACATAGCTTTGTTGCGTTCCATGGGCAGTGATCGAAGTGTTCTCAGGCAAGCCCTTTCGCGAGTCGTCGAGTTCATGAAAAGACGGGAAAACGGGAGTGTAAAGAGACATTGGACGGTTCTGCAAAAACCAAAAAATCGCAGCGCGATGTGTTCGCTAAGATGAGTCGACCAGATTTCTGAATCATTCAACAAGGATACAACAAGAGACATGGGTGAAAACGGACCTGGAAAGAATGTGGACTAGCCGTTGAAGGGGGTAACTTGGTAGGAGCTTGACAGTTCGAATTCAAGAATTGTTATTACGTAACTCGATCATGACACGCTTACATAATGCAAACTTTGGTGGCTCAGTTCTTGAATCAGTGCAATACACAGGTGACACATATATTCCCCTGGTCTGGATAGGTTCTAGCTTACATTAGAACAAGACAGCATTTTACATCCCACGTTCCGTTGATCGCCATGACAGCTGGATTCGCCGAGCTACACGCATTGGGCAGGCATTGTAACTGGTCATTCAAGCAATTCTCTCTCCAATCTTTGAGCGCTTGAGTATGTACCCTGCTGCCAGCATCAGCATGATATTAATTGCGATCAGACCGCTCGCCGCCGCATCGCACTCGACCGCTCGGAATGCGAGGACTGATAGATCGGCCATTCAAGCAAATGATACTCTTTTCCGAGGCGCGGCCCTCGTAGTGTCTTCCGGTGCGGTAATTTTAGCATTGTCGCGTTGTCGCAGCCGACTTTTGGACTCTTTTCGGGACCTCGTCTTCTTCTTCTTCGCTTCGGCTCGTCGTTTTGCAATCATGACCTTTGCCTCCTCCTGAGAATAAGAATAAAATAAGTGCGATCGTAATACTCCATCTGGTGATTTACCAGTTGCTTTCTCCTGTCGCTCGCACGATCCCGATCATTCCGCAAAGCTCGAGACTTACCAACCTGCACACGACATTTGGCAGTGAGCCGATTGCCTTTGCCTGAAATTAGACTGGAGGACTTCAGTTACCTGTGGCTGATGATGTTTCTCTGCCTTCCGTAACGCCTTTTCTTCTTGCATACTAGCTACCGAAAGCGCTAGTCCCAACGCATCCTGTGAGCATGGGAGCGAACAAGCTCCGGTCATCAAGAAGGACAAGAACCTCGATGGCGCGGCTTACCTTGCCGTGTTCGAAGAAAATTTTTGCCTTCTTCTCCTTCGAGACAGATAAAGGCACTGTAGAGGTCTGATTTGATTCTGTCATTGCATCTGCGCGATGCACTTGTGATGATAAGAGCCTGGGATTGTTATACGCAGCTGCGAGAGGATCCGTATTAGTCAGCTATAGCCTGAGTGCTCAACAGAGTTTGCGGTAGAATAGAGCGGTTAGACGATCACCTTGGCAAGGCCTGACAACCACTGGTTGCATCGGATAAGTATTCGTCGTTTCATTTTTTTCAATCAACGCGAACTAGTTACAACTTCCAGCGGAAAGTTCCCCGTTAATATGATTATGGCATGCATCTCCTTCATCCTTCCAGGCGGTTACATACAGCCATATGCAGGGGGATGCACCAAGCTAACGGCAGCGAGGGTTACTCCAAGCTGCCCATACGGTGACAATTTCCAAATTCATTGGTCTCGCCCTCAAAATATGTGAGCCAGGGCAGTTACATGTTCAATCAAGTTTTGTAACAGTTTAACCCTCCGACAGTTCTCATCTATCCAAATTGGTGGCTGTCACCGAATACCAGGTTTCGTGTGACCTGATCTGAGGCGCTTTCCGGTATGACGACCCGTATTCCTGTTAACGACCTGAGTGAACTGTTTTCGTTCCTTATTCGATTAGTCTTTCTCGACGACAAACTCTGCGAAACCCTATCAAATGACGACGGCATCCACTAATTTCTCGTTATGGATGCTGCGCAACCTGTTCTCGTTTTGCACAGATGTGGCGGCGGATTGTGTTAAACGCTAGCGTGTCGTACCCCTTGGCATGCCTTCCGAATAATGATCTCATAGCTTTACTCAGAGGATAAAAGGCGGTAACGAGCCACCCATCCATACCATTGCTCTCCTTCTCACAAGACCTCCCTAGTCACTTCCTCAATAGCTTATAGCTCTTCCTCGTTAAGTTAACCACACGACCCACAATGTGCCGCTGGAGACAGTGAGTGCTCTTGCAGTGGTTGTCGCTATCGCGTCGCTCATACGCCCTTGCCATCTAGCGTCCGCAACGTTTACCTGGCTTGCGGCCATGCTTTCACTTTGGTAAGCGAGGGACTCTCCCCCCCATTCACGGTGGCCGACTCAACTGACCCACGTCGTAGCCCGAAGAACTTGTTAGTCGGAAGTCACGCGCCTGCCATCGTCTCTGACCGCATACCCGACAGATCGTCTGCGAGAATCACAACTGCAAATTTAGCCCTAACCATCCGCGCGACTGTGTTGCACCGAAATGCAAGCAGACTTGCTGGCAATAGTACGGCTCCTGTCTTTTTGGGGTCGCTTGTCACTAATTAGGACCTGGGTTCCATTCTTGCGCTGCTAGCCGGCAGTACCCTCAACAATACTGTGCGGTCGTCGATTCTGTCCGCTAAGTGGTACTTATCCCCTTTCTTACAGCTCCAAACATCAATAGCATGTGCCCGACTTGCCAGTCAGCTGCGATGAGGCACTGAGCACCAGTGGACTCGGCGCACTCGATTGTACAGAATGAATGATAGTGACTTGAATGATTTGTTGGCACATTGCCTAATTAATCCTACTTCTTGACCATAGCCGAGGGGATATCTCCTATTGGTATACTGTATACGTGTCACTGTGCCGTTGATTTAGAAAAAAATTAATTATTGATCCCTTGCATTAACCAGAGGAGAGTCTAACGGAAGCAATTTCGTTCTTTGTGCCTTGTTGTGAAATCCACCAACGCGGAGTAATGCGGGATCCCTGGGTCGCGGAGATCAAACCCGCTGAGCAAAGGTAATTGCATCACCTTTGTAGGGCGGCGAGTTACTAAAAGGGCCTGCTGGTATCAGACTGTCAGTGAGATCTCGTGAAGTTATGTCGGGGTACATACAAGCCAACTCCAAGGGCTCCGTGGAGCCGCGATTCCGTATCTGCACTTATTGGAATTTTCACAATGTATATTAGAATTTTTTTTCTCTACATTTGGCATCGGCTAGAAGGCAATTTCTTAATATACATGTACAGTCGTACACATTATGGAAAAGTCTACTGTATTCACGTTTACGCCGTCCCAGTCGAGAAAAAGATACAGAATCGGCGGAGCAGGTAGAATGTCATGATTCGAATTGATCCCTGGGGCTGATGGCCAATTTTTTTTGCTCTCCTCGAAGCGTTTCGCAAAAGCGAACGCACGTCCTCATCTTTGTTTGTGCGGGCCGGGTCCATCAATACGTGGTCATACGGCTTCGGTTCGCCATGACGCGCGGAACCCCGGGAGCCGTCGAAAACTCCCTGGCCCCTGGGCCTCGCAATGGGCAATCAATCTGCGTGCCATCCATCCCATCAGGGACACCACCGATTCTTTCCTGCTATCATTACACGGCGAGCACATGACACAGCCCACTCAAAACTATCCGGTTCCATTAGCGCATCACTTTGACAGGAACAGTGAAACTTGGGCGAACTGTTGCATATTTTTTACCCTGCTAACGTGACTATAACGGCGTACATACGGGGAGCAGTCACGGGACCAGAGGGGCAAGGAACATAGTGGAGCGATGCCAACCTCCATTAGGATCCGACACTCCCACAAGTAGTGTATGGGGGCCAAGCGGGTTTCTTGTCAATGCAAACTTGCCTTCTTTCATGCGATCGTCGATGTCGTGGTAACGATTATCCTAGACTGGCACACGAATTCGAAGAATCGGGGTCCCTATCGGCGCATCACCTTTTCCGTCTGTGAGGTCCTGAAACCTTGTCGGGAGCTGTGCTACATATGTATTCTTTTTCGGAAGTGCACATACCACCTGGCTGCTGTGACACAAGTGGGTCCACGGTAGCGACTGCCAGTGGTACGTTAGCACTCTCAGTGGATGACGAGTACTCGCTTAGCTGATCGCTCAACTCAACGGTCCACAGGCCCAATATACGTGATGAGAGTAAACTTTCTCGTTAGGATGCCGCAGAAAGTAAGGTGCCTGACCATGGTACCGGTATCGTGGAGTGAGCAGCCTAACACAACGTCAATCTTTTGCAGCCCTGAAGCGAGCTGCCAGGCCACGCAAAACAAGCTGCGGAGTCATTCTCGCTATAGACATTCAACTTCGGACCGAACGTGAGTTACACCTGTCATACCATTGATATCAAATACGATAATCAATATACCTTGTATTAGGAACCATACGGCATACCCATCTTCTCACCTCCTTCAGCCTGCAGCATCGCAATGATTAGTAGCATATGCCCATGTGAGTCTGCCAAGGACGATGGCAACGCCAGCATATCTATCAAATGATAAATGATGCAAGGAACGCGGGAGGGCGCACATAGATACGAAAGAGTCTTTTTCTTCAGCCCCGTCATTTTCGGACTCGAGCAAAGATCTGTCAGTTTGGTGCCTTTCTTGACCCGCCCAATTGACGGAACCCACCAGATAAGAGGTTAGGCGATGTAAGAGAGCATCCCCGCATGGTTGTATTGCATCGTGAGGTCCTGGGTTAGGAAATGTCTCCGAGGTGGAATTATGTTGGAGCCACTGGTGATTTTCTGATTTTCTGAATGGGAACCTTGATTCAGGGGAAGACAGGAACTCGCCGATGTTTACGGGAATTGCCATTGACTAAATTGATCGATCTGCCTGTAATCGCTTCCGTATCTCGGTACCTCCTTCTAGTAGTCAATAGCGCTAGGCTCAAACGGAACAATCGTGTGATCTTGGGAAAGCGGGTGTTTCAACGCCGTTCTGGTAAGTAGTTTTCAAGGGTATGTGGAAAATCCATTCGTCCGAGTTTCGATAATGCTACGGAACATTCGGGACCAGATCGAGATGACGTGGCGCTGAGACCCCGACGACCGCGGGCCATGAAGTTACCCTTTAACCAGGACCGCGAGGAGACGGCGCGAGCACGCAAAGGCGGAAGATGATGATAAAACGCTCACGTCGTCCACGAGACATGCCTTCGATTGTACCATCTCGTCCATCGACCAAAGCGAAAGCGAGAGTTCATGGTCAGAACCACTTGAAAGGTGCGACGAACAGCGAAACCAAGGTTATCGTTACTTTTGCAGCGCTTCTCCTATTGCTGTCACCGATAGCGATCTCAGTACCGAACACGACAACGGCAATGTCAGTTATCACGAAATTGGAAACGACCGAGAAGTCATCTTGATCGGCAACGCTGACCTCGAGGCAGAATCGCGACATCCGACATGCAATCCTTACCGTGAACAGAAGACAAGACACGTATGTCATCCTGGGCTGTTGGCGGTGACGGACAGTGTTTCGCGTCGACAATCATGGGAACCGAGATCGGTCTTGATTGCTTGGGGCATGGCTCCTGCAACTGGACAGCGGCTGGGGCGCATCTTCAGATAAGGGAAATAAAAAATTGAACTTTAGAAAACCAGACACCAACTTAATTGGCGGGCTCAGTGGTCGGCCGAGGTCAGCTGCTCGATGGTGTGTTCAGCGGAACAACTTACCAATTGCGTTCGCCGGCTACATGTTTGATGAGTCGGCTTTGTCAGGCGGACCAGCAGTGAACGACCTCCGTGCTATCGTCCCCGCCAAATGGCACGCGAGAGAGAAGCTGAAAGAGCTCTACACCACCCAGTGGAATGGGAGGCTGGTACAGTACTTGCATCAGAAGGAATGGGGTTCGGCCAGGCTGCCGAGCAGCGGCAAGGTCGGAGTTTCTATATTCAAACACAGCTTCTGAGCCGACTGGCTAATTCGCCTTCAACAAGTTGTATGCCGCGTGCTGCCGATACCCAGTCATGAGTTGTACTTTCATGACCGAATGACCGAATGACCGAATTGCCATCTGAGAAACACCCGAAGGGGGTCCACACGCTCTTTATAAAAAAAAGGTCGCAGTCGTTTGTGTCCCAGCTCTCTGGTCCGTTGGAGATGACGACAGAACGCGATCCATTGCTGTCCCCTCCTGGTGCGCGCGACGGGGTCGACAAACACTCGCGATCGCCTGTCGGGCCCCTTGAGATCTCACGTTCGACACGTTATGCAATTCTGGCTGGCCTTTGGTCTGCTACCTTTCTTTCGGTGAGTATGTCTCAGCATGAATCTGAACGTTTTTGACGAGCTCTCCTCGTTTGACAGGCTCTAAACAGTACGTACCATTACTCTTGGTGTGAAACCGGTCTTATCGAACTTGCAGCCACCCTGGTGGCAACATGTATGTCTTTGAATGTCGTCTCCAATTCAGCCATAATTTGACCACTTCCGACGCAGTGCTTCCCTCCATCTCATCTGAGTTCGAGAAGTCCAATGAGGCGAGTTGGTTGGGAACATCGTAAATGCTTACGGAATACGCTAGGCGATCCCAATTGATGTGTCGAGGTCTCCAGATACCTGTTGGCAGTTTGCACCTTTACGCCGCTTTACGGTCGCCTGTGCAACGTCTTGGGACGGAGAGGTGCAAATCAAACAGCGGTCATTGCTGCGGCGTTAGGGACCGCTGCATGCGGGTATTCAAGAAGCATGGAAATGCTTATTGTGGCTAGATTCGTACGTCCCGCGAATTACATACGCTGACTCAATGATCAACGCTCGGTAGCTGTCTGGAATGGGCGGCGGAGGTATTCAGACGACCTCAACGTGAGTTTTGGAGTAATCTGGACTCTGTACGGAGCCAATCTAACCTTGACGCCCGTCACACAGGATCGCTATCAGCGACATGTATAGTTTGCGTGTCCGTTTCGTTTTCAATTATTACGCGGCAATGATCATTGACACAACACAGTCCAGGGGCTTGGCACAAGGTTTTGCTTCCCTATTCAATGGCGTAGGTTCCCCATTCTTGGTTTCATATGAGGTCATTCAATCCCTTTAGCTCGGTATGGGACTCGGGGGACCCATTGGGGGTCTTGTGAGTGATTGGTAAGAACTGTCTGTCTTCGTTTCACTGAAGCGTCAATATAACCTGTTCCGAAAGGTTTGGATGGCGATGGGCGTTTATCATGCAGTTACCCCTTTTCGCGTTGTCACTCTTTCTAACCACGTATCATTTGCGCTACGTAACCCCTGTAAGCTTGGCTATCACAAGCTCCGGAGCAACTTGCTGATATCTCCTCAGGGAAAGGCTAAAAGCACCAAGGACATACTAAAGAGAATAGATTGGGGTGGCAGCTTCACACTCCTGGTGGCGGTGCGTGGTTATTTCTCGCTAAACAAACCTTTTGGACAAGCTAACTGTGGCAGGTGGGAGCTTTCTTGACGTTCCTGAGTATGAAGTTCAATGAAGACTACACGGTAATTTTTATGTCGCTTTCCTAATCTAGAATCTGATCTTGCCATAGTGGGACGACCCCTGGGTCATGATTCCGCTCGCCTTGGCCTGCGTTTTTTTTGTCGCATTCGTACTAGTGGAGCTGTTAGTCGCCTCAGAACCCGTGCTTGCACCGTCCCTGTTGAAACAGCGCGTCCCTGTTTTGGTTGGGGCGAGCAATTTTCTCGTTGCCCAATGCAACTTTGCGGTCATGTATTTTTTCCCCATGTGGTTCCAAACTGTAGCCTTAACGAGTGCGTCCATAGCAGGTAAGACACCCCTTTTATGACGTGCGTCACAACGTAAACGTGACGATGAAAGGCCTTCATCTGCTCCCCAATAGTACTGCCATGTCTATCGGATCGCTGTTTGCTGGGTGAGTCGTCCGTGCCCTGTGTCTGCTGCGTGCAGAGTGCGTTGACGGGGTTAATAGTTGGATGATGCATCGCACGGGAAAATATAAAATGATCAATGTCGTTTTCGGCTTCTTCCCATTCATCGGAATCGTGTTGATTACTCTCATTCACGAAAATTCGGGTCCCCTGCAAACATGGCTCAGCATTGTGATTTTTTCACATCCTATCCCCCCATGTTGCATCAGGCTGACCAGGAAACGACAGATCCCGTTGGGCTTTGGAAACGCTGTGGTATTGCAAACGATGTTGAGTATGTGCGAGCACGTCTTTCGATAGAAAGCATCAATGTTTGACTGTTCTTTACTGCCACTATCAGTTGCATTGCTAGCGCATTTACCCGGTGCGTGATAGGGGAGATGGACATGATCACATCGAACTCACGATGATGTACAGAGAGGTCGATGGCTGTTGGCACAGGTTTCGGACAGGTTTTCCGTGGCGTCGGTGAGTTACGGGCACTACCCCTACCTTTACTGTGAATACCCTCTGACGCGTCTGTGCACAGGGCAAGTGTTCGGTGTCGCCGTCTCGTCCGCCCTCTTCCAATTCAAACTCAAATCAGAATTGCGCGCACGCATTCATACGCCTGATGCGGACGAGGTGAGGGTCACGTCACAACACCACCATGTGGGCATCGTCACCGACCGCGACTTGTTGCTGCAGATAATCAGTCGCATTCGACATTCGGCGACGCTCGTCGCGCAACTTCCCCAAGATTTACAGCGCGTTGCGAGGGATTCGTATGCCGTCTCTCTACGTGCGGTGTTTTTCCTTGCGGCGTGTTCGACGCTGTTGGCGTACATTGTTCGACTCCCGGTCAGTCGTGTCGTGAAGCTTTTTGTGATGTGAATTCGTGCTCCTTTCCGGGTACTGACCGGACGATGTTTGTAGATTCCCGATAAGGATCTGGAGCAGAGTGAGAGGACGAAATCAGACGCTGCGTCGGATGCGTCTCGGGCGGAAGCGCAGACAACGCGATCTGCACGCGCGATTCATTCGGACGACGACGACGCGGATGAATAGGGGGTGGTGGGTGCACCTGCAGCACAAGTACGACGGCCTCGTCGACGAGTTTCAGATTTCGAGTCCGAATCGATGAGACGGTGGATCCAGATCTGAAAAGCGGTCACCATGAGTAGTGCTTCAAAGTAAGGTATGGGATGGACTGATCGGACCATATATTTCCTAGATCAAATTTATTACTTAATGATATCCCTCGTCTCATGACGAGCTTTGAGCGTGGTCACCGCTCAGACACGATGTTTTTATTCCCATGCTGTACGTACTTACCTTCTTACCTTTTGTGTCATTGGGAAGGACTGGACATGCATACGTCGTTCTCTCGTCTTTTTTACGTCTTGACCGGACCGCCTTTCGAGTGGACCGTGAACGCGACCGTGCCTGGTGAAGCACGAGAAGTACTGAACGGCTCCCGGCCGGGCCCCACGGAAGATAGCACCGAAGCACTACGACCCTCGGCAATTTACCCACTTCCTGATCGGCCGATAGCACCGACCCCGTCCGATCGATCGATTGGATCCAAGGGAAACGTCGATTCCCAATTCTCATTCTGATTTCTCCTCTTCATTTACGTCAAGACGATCCACAAGGGGGGACTCTCCCGATAACACGTCTTCATCA